>BPLR01002887.1:0-29804 GCA_021605095.1 Caerostris extrusa
CTTGATATAGTACTGTTTTTTAATTAAGATAACAAGATTTTAATTAACATTAAAAATTATATTTCTTTATTTAAAAAGAAAATTTTCTTTCAAAAATTAATCCACGGCAATTACTCAAATACTTAGAATATTGTAGTTTGTATTATGTCTACTGGGGCTGATGGCTGAGGGACTAGCACTCTGGCGATCGGTGCTACAGGTTTCTGGTTCGTGTAGCGGCGGTGCACATGTATTCCTGTAATGGTTTTGAAATCTGCTTTAAACCGTAGGCCGGTATAATATGAGCCGTGACTAACTTTAATACGTAAAAGATAACATCTCGGTCTCAAAATCTGCCAGTGACCTCGGCCCACTGTGAGGATATTGCGCCACTGATGATGTTTATTAACACTTATAATCTGTAACATAAACAGCATTTTTATTTTTAACTGATAATGGATCTGTAATGAAGAGAATGTGTAACCCCACAATTCTTGAGTTTATTCTTTTTTATTGCATGACAAATTCAAGATAAAACTGTAGCAAGAGACTGAAGATTTCACGGAAATACCACCTAAATGATAAATTAATGTGTCTATAATATAATTCCAGCTATGCCATATCACGATTGTTTAAGAGACCTGTCTCTGTCGTATTAGTGTTTATGATCTACCAAATTGTCTATTTTGGGAGTATGATGGAACCTACGAACAGAGATGATTTGCATCTTTGTAACTCAATTCGTTGAGATCAGAGATGGTTTTGGATTGACGAACATATCTTTAGAGACATTGAATGTTTTTATAGCACTTTATGATAATTTTTTCTATTTCTGTTGTAGTTAAGGGAAATTTAGAATAATTTTAATAATCTGCCTTTGTATGTAATTGTTGCGCATCCCTTTTCCTCCATTCTTGTCCTATATTTTAAATATTAGCATTTTTGTCTAGCCACTAAAAGAACATATATATGGAATTCGTATTGAAAAACTGACCCAAATTTTACAAATATAGTTATTTTGAGCTTTGGCAATCGTCAGTTGAATAGCATTGACTTTTGTGGCAACGGTTAGAATTTACCATCAAAGAGTGTGTAGAAGCAAACAATAAAAAAAGAGAGTAATTCTGCAAAAATTAGTCAAGAATTGAGTGTAATTTAAGGACTTGAAAAGTAGGCGAATCTTCTCTTCAGTACAGACATCAGTTGTATCGTATAGACGATTCAAAATGACATTTCACCTCTTACAACTCTGACTATTCAAAACCTCCACGGTTTCTATCACCATCAAGAATGATTTGATTTCAAGCATTTAGCAGACTTTTAAATGATCACTAGTTTAACACCCAGGTGGTGGTGTTCTATGTTACAGAATGGTCTACGATATCAAAAGCTTCTGCAAATTAGAGTTGACTACTTAAAAATTGTCTATGCTTCAAAACACGAGGAAAAATTGATGACTTTTTGTAAAATTTATTTTTTTAAACTACTGGTAATTTTAAGTGATATGCAGTAAATAATTTTTAAACATTCAAAGCAATAACAAAGAACAATATAAAATTAATAGCTGTATATATTAAGTAAAAATAAAAGTATAATTAAAATAACATTACTAATATTAAAAAAAAGGTGTTGGAATTAAAAAAGAATCTTTCAAGATGCAGTTTTAAAATGATCAAAGAGTTTTCAATTAAATGAAAATAGGAATCATTACATGCTATAAATAGTGTGATAGGCGTAAGGATATATAAATCTTTTGACTTAGAAGTTACAAATTGGACCACCTTTTGTTTTATCTCTTCATCATCATGGAACCCTTTCTTTCACGTGTGATTGTTGAAGGCTCGGATAAATGATAATCACTGTTAGAAATATTTAAGAATGCGTAGAAAGTGATGTAACTCTCCTTTCTGAAAAGGTAGTAGCACAAACAAGCCTAATTGCTATAAGTGATATTGTAATGTTTTGTGAGAACTGCATCTTTTTTCAACTTCAGATAATTTAGATGTAAGAATCTTACATTCATATTCAATTGTTGTTAATTCATAATACCATAGATAGGCAAATGAAATTCGGGATATAATCCATTGTTGACCATATAAAAAGCAAAATCAGTTTTTCAGATGGAGGGGATATACCTATCATATCAACAAATGATATGAATGATTGTGGCTGAAATATTGGATTCGTTTTCATCACATAAGAAGGAGATACAAAAATAGTTTTTCTGTAATAAAAGGTAAAGTTATGATGAATGGAAGGAAGTTATTTAAGGAAGTTAATTACCTTCTGTAAGTTTTTTGATAAACTTCTTTTTCTAGCTCTTCTGCAAAGTTAATACGGAGAATGGTTTCATCAGATGCGTTAAAGTTATCTAAGTCCATGAAAATGATTGAAGAGAATGTTTTTATAGCACTTTTAAAACCATTTTTAGACTTCTGATCATGTGATATCTTCAAGGATTAATTTCTGAACGGAATTTATGCTATAAAAAAACTTACTTTCCTGTTGTAGCTTTGTTAACCACTACATCTATGTATGCTATTCATAATTTTTAATATAAAAATGTGTCTTGCAGTGTTCGTATTAACGGACATTATTAAAACATTAAATTTAAATTAATTATCATTAACATTAATTAATTAATTATCATTAACATCATTATTATTAGTTTATTTATTTGAGTTTTAAGATTTATATATTAAAAAGCAGAAATACCTCTTCATTACATAAAAAATTTCGAATGTATGAGAAGTTTAAAACACACACACACACACACACACACACACACACACACACACACACACACACACACACACACACACACACACACACACACACACACACACACACACACACACACACACACACACACACACACACACACACACACACACACACACACACACACACACACACACACACACACACACACACACACACACACACACTAGAATTAGCAATTAAAACCTTATCGAAAGTTATGAAACAAGATCCTATGTAACCTATCTGACAAGATTGATGAAAATTAAGTTTTGGCAATGATGGCTTTTATCCATAAACAATTAATATAAAAAAAATTTGAAGTCAATTCCTACTTTTTTTTTCTATATTACAGAGAAAGTCCTTTACAAATAATTTTCCTTCATTTTTTAAGTTTATCTTTCGCCATCTATTAGTAGATATATGCAACTTAAATCTAAAAAATCCTAAACTTAATTAATTAAATTTAATTACTGAAATAATATTTGAAAACACTAACATCAAATGTCATCCACTACAAGTTTAAAAATGTATTTGAACTTGAGTGGATGAATAAAAAAAGTATACGATAGAAAATTTGAATAAGATATATATATATAGAGCGAGTATGAGCTAATAGAAGGAATTGAAAAATAGCAGTAAAAATTAGACATAATCCTTTCCTTCTTAGCAGATTTTTTTTGTTTTGTCGGATAACACTTCTTTCACTCCCTGAAGTTTACTAGAAGGAAAGAAAAAGCATATGAAACTGTGTCTCAGATACAATTATTTAATTACTGTGCATATGTAATTGGTACTATGTAAAGATATTGATATAAAGGTAATTAAAACGTATTTAAAGGTAGTATACACTCATTTTGAGACTCGTTTCTTCCTTTCTTAATATTTTTGATCATCGACTATTTAAAAGACTAGCGCCCTGGTGCTCTGTGTCACAGGTTTCTGGTTCGAGTGCCGGATGTGCCATGGATGCTTTTAGTGATTCAGAATCTGCTTTAAACTATAAATCTCTGTCTAATATGACTGTAGAGCGTTGTGCGTGGGGCAGACAACAATTCTACCCTGTACAAAGAAAACATCTTCTGTTTAATCAATAAAGAAGTAGTGCTTATAAATTCAAAATTATTTATATTCATAATATTAAATTAATATTATAATTATTTTGCAAAAATTAATATTTAGTACAATATTTTATGTGGATATGTATGTGAATATTTTTTTTACAAATTTTTAAAAAATGTAATTACATTCTTAAAATTGTCAGTTTTATTTCTTTTCATTTCGTAAAATATTTTTATTGTATCAAAATATACCAACAGAGCACTTTATAAGAAAAAATAATTCAAATGTGCCTTTGGTCACATATTTGATAAAGAGTTTTTGAGTGGTTAATAATTCTCAAAAAGCATGATAATTTATTTTATTAATTTAAAACATTTATTATTAAAAATAATATCCTTAAAAATGTGTCTTTCTTATACTACGATATAGAGAAAGGCATATGTTATGAAAATTTTTATAATATAAATTATTTCTTTTACAACATAATGAATCAAGTCAAATGGATTTTTATTTGTAAAAATCATCTAATTCCCTTAAAACTTCTTTTAAGGACATTTATATTTGAATAATTTTTCTCATTATTTTACTTTATATCTTTTCTAACATGTTAAAAGAATCTATTCCTTTTTTTTTAACGCCTACTCATTTTTTTCAATATTATCTAACATTAAATGTCAAGGATATACTTGAGATATTCTAACTAGTTCAGAATTTAAAAAAAAAATCAACCTCCTCTTACGGCATATTTAGCTCACTTACTACTCAAAAAAAATAATTAACTACTATTTCGCCTCATTAGATGAAAAAAGTGATAAATAGTCTAGCTTAAATAGAATTTTTTTAGCCTTGTTTTTTAAATTTTTTTTTGTAAGTTTAAAATAGAACGGTAAGAATAAAATAAATAATAATAGGTATCAAAGTGATTATAGCTGACATTTCTAAAGCTTAAATTGCAACATTTTATTAGTTTGCTGTCTTAATTATTCTAAAGTTTAGTCTTTATCACCATTTTAATATAATACACATACATTGTAGTAATTATTACAGTATGCAAAATATATTTTGGTAAAAAATAAACCTTAATTAACTTTCTAGGGTCTTAAACTTTAGTATATATATAAAACTTTTTCTGAACAATTTTAGAAATATGGTATAAAGAACATTCAAGTAGAAATAATTTCATTTATCTTTATATGACATTATTGATAGTCGATATTTGTAATTTTAAAAGAATTATAAAATAACTTATTATAATGCTTATTTAAAATTATTTTTAAAATTATCAAGAATAATATGATAAAACTGATTTATTTATTTGAGCTTTAAGATATATATTTAAAAAAGCAGATGTACCTCTTCATTAAAGGAAAAAAATTAAATATTAGAAAAAGTGTGTAAGTAATGTATTAAAGTAGTATGAAAAATTAAAAAAAAAAAAATAGGTTGATTAATTTAGCTTAATAATGCTAGAGTTAATGATATTTAAAAGTTTTGCTATTTTTTATACCAATTTAGTTTATAACTTGCAATTTGCAAATCAAATAATTCACCGGCTATTAGACCTTTCATCATAATTATCAAAGATAATAAATATTTAAAAAACTCTAAAAAAGTTTCATAATTATTTTTTATGAGTGTTATTAAAAGACAAAAAATTAATTTGAAAAAATATAGTGAATTATAGATTTAAGATGGTGAATATATTTTATAAACACCTTAATTCCACGAATGAAAACTAAAACATCTGATTTTCTGTAGTCGCATCTCCGGTCAGTTAATTTGAAAGAGGAAGTAGTTTAAAGGTCAGAACTGGCCGTTCAGTGAAATAGGTGTCAATTCCTTTTCTACGAAACTAATTAGCCCAGAATATCTCCATTTTTAATAAATATTAAAAAGAGCGAGGTCCATGAGGGCTTTCTTTTTAAACAGAATTGGGAGCTTTGTTGGAAAAGTGAACTGACAGTTTAAATTCACTTTTTTTGTCGATTCTAGAAGTGCTAACAGTACCTCCAAAGATACGTAAGACGCGCGCAGCAGTCAATTTTATGCTACATTCTTTTCTTATCTGACAAAATATAATTTATATATATTAGTGCAATCACGAATTGCCTGAAAATGGATGAATCGATTACTGGTTACAAAGGGTGCTAGTCAGATACACGTGACTCAAAGCTGCTTTGAAATTTAAAATTTATAACGGTTTATGTGATATTGTTTTCGTCCTACGTTTTCTATTAATGTCATGTAATTTAAAAATTTAAAAATTCCTTTTACTTCAATTAAATTCCCATCCAAAGGACATTTTTGACACTCGTTTTTTTTATTTCGTTTGGACTTGTCGTTTACCTATAATCCACATGAACGTTTTTAAAAAAAAGCTAGGTAAACTGTTAATTTAAGATATATAAATAAACATTAAAATGTGTTGTGACGTATTAATAATTGTACAGAATCATTTAATCAAGGCTATTCTAGAAATAGATATGAATCAGATCTAACATTAAATCGTCAATTTCCAATGTGGCTTTATGTACTAAATATATTTATACTTCGAAATATTAATTTTAAAAGCTATATAAAAATTAAAAAAGCTTATAAAACTTTTTATTTTTCCAAATATTAAATTATTTTTCTATTTTTTATTCCATTTCATTTTTTACATTTATATTCAGTGACATTTATCAATTCAGAAGTTAAAAATAAAAAAAAAAGAAAATCCCTCTTCAAAAGAAATAAAAGATCTTTTATTCTATAACATTTTTATTAATTCATCATAGTGAATATCTTTTCAGCTGTTATTAAGTATTTAAAATGCGTTAACAACCATGGATACTACAAATAATGGTAAAAAATGAATAAACCTGTCTCTTTTTACCACTAAAAATGACATCTATTTTCACGATTATTGATACAAAATAAATAAATTAATCAGTTATAAAAATAATTTATTTTTCAAGAAATGAACAATAAATTTTTCATAACAAAATTTTTGCAACGTTACAAGTAGTTCAGAAAATTTGGTATTTTGAAATTAAATAGATGTAATCATGCTTCCTCCTACACGCTGCCAAGAGAGCGCTCTGTGGCGTTTAGGGAAAAGGGCCAGTCAACCTCGTGATTCTCACCCTAAAGGAAATACAGCGCAAAGGGCTCTCCCACTGAGAAACGCAGTTTAAAATCTTTCATAGAGGAGAGAAATATTTTTAACTCAGCCCAGCACATTAGTTGGCCTATAAACTCTCACCCTCAGAAGAAGTATCTTCCGCACACCCTGTGCATACTTGAGTATCAGATTTTCCGCTTCGATATATAATTTATGTCTTTAAATGGGTTTCATATCATTATTTATTCATAGAAAAATTAACAACTCATTGAAAATTAAGTGTTCATTTTATTGAAAAATTCATAAAAAAAACTAAATGCGTAACCGGGCTTCCTTCTACAGATTAGTCTGGCGCCCGCCTGTAGCCTTCAGCAGAAATGGTCAGTCGACCTCGAGACTCCGAGTCCAGCGCTTTGCGCTCCCGCTGAGAAACGTTTAGTTTATAGTCTCTCATCGAAAGGAAGCATATTTCGCACACCTTCTGCGAGCAGCAGAGTTTCGGCTTGGCAGTGGAGTCCTTCAAGAATGTAAAATTATATGTCTTTAAATGTGTTACATACTGTTTGTGTCTTTTTTGTATGTGTGTGGTGTTTGTGAGTGTGTTAATAAAGCTGAGTTCTTCAAACTGTGCTTCAAGTATCTCAAACTAACAACACCATTTAAAATCTGGTTGCCCAACCTGCATACTACATATTTCATTTTTTTCTTTACACTAAAATTTACTGCTTAGATACTTACTTATTGTATCAAAGCTTGGAAATCATTTCATTGGCATTTCTTTCACTTTACTAGAATTTTATTCTATCGAGCAAACTCCCCACACATAAACATCTTATGACTGAAAAGATACAAACATATGTTACACTTTATTTCGAACGAATTTGTGCGCTATGTACTCAGCAAATATGTTTCGCGGACTTTCTTCAATCCTTTCCCGCCGTCGTGCCGAGAACTTTTCCAAAAGTATCCTATTACACTGTTTACACGAGCATATAAAGCATAAAATGTCCTACTTCGAGTTCCATTAGCTTTTTCTGTTTTCTTCTCTTTGCTAACCATAACAAAGAACTGTTTCCAGAAGCAAACATGCAACCATTTTTTCTCTCTACCAATATTCTTTTATACACCATGATGGAGGTTTATATGATCTCATAATGGATATGATTTTTTTATATATCATCACGTGACCCAGCATTAAAGATGACCTTTTGAACACCAATCATTTTAATCAATGTTGTAGAATATGAGTTCTAGATTTCTTTCACTTTTTCACACAAAAAAGGTATTTTTTTCTTTACATAAGAATAAAACTTTTATTTCTATAAAGGAAAACTACCTATAAAATTACAGAAATGCTTCATATATAATACACATTTTACATGGTGCAGAAGAAACTAAATTTGCATGCTATCATTCATTGCATTCTTACATGATGAATTTGCATATTATCGTCACATCCATATAATTAAGAAGATCCTCAAACAATTTTTTATGCATTATAATGTCGAGTTTGGTCTAATAAGACTGTAGAGTGTTGGGCGTAGGACTAATAGCCATACCCCATAAAAAGAAAACATCTCGTGTCTAGAAATCTGTTAGTCGGTAAACGACCTTGATCTAGTATAGGTTGTTGCGCCAATGAAGAAGAAAAAAGAATATAAAAAAAAATTAGGGAAATTTATAAAGTTTTCATTTTTTCTAAATACTAAAACAATTTTTCTATTTTTATTTTCTATGACATTTATCAATTCAAAATTTAAAACTTCGAACAATAATTAAAAAAAAAAATCTTCTTTGAAAAGAAATAAAAGATTTTTATTATGTGACATTTTTGTTAATTCATGCTGTGAATATTTTTTTGCAGTTATTTTTAAATATTTAAAATACGTTAAAAAACCAATGATACTACAAATAATATTAAAAAATGAATAAACCTGTCTCTTTTGTTTTTATCTCTAATAATGACTATGAAATAAATAATTTAATCAGTTGTGAATTTCAAATTCATATGAAATCCTATATTATTCAAGGAAAGAACAAAACAGTTTCATAACAACAAACATGTTGCAAAGCTACAAGTAGATCAGAAAAGTTCATTTGGTTTTGAAATTAAATAGATATAATCATCCTTCCTCCTACACGCTGGCAAGAGCCCCTCTTTGTGGCGTTCAGGAGAAAATGGCCAGTCTGCTTCGAGACTCTCACACTAGAGGAAGTAACAACATCCGCTCCCTGCTCAGAAACGTTTAGTTTAAAGTCTCTCATCAAGAGGAAATATATTTAACGCATCCCAGAGCATTAGTTAGCATACAGACTCTTACACGTAGAGTAATTATCTTCTGAGCACCCTGCGCATACCTGAGTATCGGATTTTCGGCTTAGATCTATAATTATATCTCTTTAAATGGGTTACATATTAACATTCATTTATTTTATTCATAGAAAAATGAACAACTCATAGAAACATTAAGTGTTCATTATATTGAAAATTAAAAAAACTAAATGAGTAATCGGGCTTTCTTCTACAGATTTTTAATTGCGCCCTCCTGTAGTATTCAGCAGAAATGGCCATTCGACCTTTAGACTCTTACCGAAGATTAAGTACTGTGCAACTTGCACTCCCGCTGAGAATCGTTTAGTTTATAGCCTCTCATCCCGAGAGAAAATATATTTCGCACAATCCTGCGCACAACCGAGTTTCTGCTTTTTGGCTTAAATGTGCAATCCTCCCACGAATCTAAAATTATTTGCCTTTAAATGTGTTAAATATTGTATGTTTCTAATTGTATGTGGTGTTGGTAAAGCTGTGAATTCTCCAACTATTGCCTCAAGTATCTCAACCTAACCACACCAAGTTATAATCTGGTTGCCCAATCTGCACACTACATATTTCATTTTTCTTCATAATAAATTCACTGCTTAGATACTTACTTATTGGAGCGAAACTTGGAAATCATTTTATTGATATTTCTTTCACTTCACCAACATTTTATTCTATCGAGCAAACTCACCACACATAAAAATCTTATGACTGAAAAAGATCCCAACATATGTTACACTTTTATTTACTTTTTTATTATTATTTTTATTATTATTTTTGTTACATATGTATTTCTAAAAATTTGTGCGCTATGTACTCAGCGGTGGAGCAAATATGTTTCGCGGACATTCTTCAATCCTTTCCCGCCGAGAACTTTCCAAAATATCCCTATTACACTGTTTACACGAGCATATAAAGCATAAAATGTCCTACTTCGAGTTCCATTAGCTTTTTCTGTTTTCTTCTCTTTGCTAACGATAACAAAGAACTGTGTCCAGAAGCACACATGCAGCCATTTTTTTCTCTCTCTACCAAAACTTTTTCATTCCATGATGGAGGTTTATTTGAACTGCCATGATGGATATGATTTTTCTATATGTTATCACACGGCCCAGTTTAAAGATGACCTTTTGAACACCAATCATTTTAATCAATGTTGTAGAATAAAGGGTTCTAGATTTTTTTCACTTGCACAAAAGATATTTTTCTTTACGTGAGAATACAATTTTTATTTTTATAAAAAGGATAACTTCCTATAAAATTAAAAAAATAAATTTCATATATATATACACATTTTATATAGTGCAGAAAGAATGAATTATTTGCATGTGTTTAGGGAATATTATAATTACATCCATTTAATTAAGAAGAAAATAAAGTTTTCAAAAACTTTATACTTTTATAATGTATACAATATACTTCTTAGTTAAAGTGTAAATTTATTTACAGCTGTATCATATTTATGTAACTGTATATTTGAACCTCTACGTATATTTCAGTATTGGAAGTTTTATTTCCCTAATGCAGCTGGCAAATATTAGAAATCTTTATGCCACAAGCAAAGGCTGCAGCAACGTTACTGATTTAGCACTACCCCGGGGCACGTGTAGCTTGAAGATATGCTACGGATTAACACCATCCCTCAACGCTCTGCGATCATATTGGATCGGGACATACAGTTTAATGTAGATTCCGAACGACTACAAACGTCCATGACACCGCCGCCGGGACTCTCAACCCGAAATCTGTGGTATCGTGTGCCAGAGTGTTAGCCATACAGCTCTCAGGCCCCCATTATAGAGGAAAGTACAGCTCAACCTGCGCTCCTGCTAGGAAATGTTTAGTTTAATGTCTCTCCTCAAGAGAAATATATTTAAACATCCCAGCTCATTAGTTGGTCTACAGATTCTCACCTGAAAAGTGTATTTGGCCACCCGAGTAGTGAGTTTTCGGCTTGGAAGTGAAGAATCTAAAATTCCCTGTCTTTAAATGTGTTGAATATTGTATTCTCTAATTGTATGTATGCGGCGTTTGTGCGTCAATAAAGCTGTGATTTCTTCAATCTCTGCCTCAGGGTATCTCAACCCAACCTCACCCAGTTACCATCTGGTTACCCAATTGCACACTGCGTATTTCATTTTCCACTACAATACAATTTACTGCTTAGAAACTTACATTTATTGGAGCAAAACCTAGAAACCGGAAATCGTTAGGGAATTCAACATTCCCAGATGAGTGTGTCAGAGTGTGCCGAGTATGAAATTTCAGGCATAACATCCCACCATGGACAGCGCAGTGGTCGACCGCCACCACTTTAACGACCGAGACCGGCGACGTCTGCAAAGAGTCGTAAATTCTAACAGACAAGCTACACTGCGTCAAATAACCGCAGAAATCAATGTGGACGTACAAGGGACATCTCTGTTAGAACTGTGCAGAGAAATTTGGCTTTCTAGGGCTATTCCAGCAGAAAACCGACTCGAGTGCCTTTACTGACAGAATGACATCGCTTGCAGCGACTCTCGTGGGCACGTGAGCATATCGGTTGGTCCCTAGATGAATGGAAAACCGTGGCCTGGTCCGATGTGTCACGATTTCAGTTTGGTAAGAGCTGATGGTAGTGTTCGAGTGTGGCGCAGACCCCACGAAGCCGTGGACCCAAACTGTCAGCAAGGCACTGTTCCAGCTGGTGGTGGCTCCATAATGGTGTGGGCTGTTTTTTTCATGGCATGGACTTGGTCCTCTGGTGTGAGTGGATCGAACATTGACTGGAAATGCTTATGTTCAGCTACTTGGAGATCACTTGCAGCCATTCATGGACTTCATGTACCCAAACAACGATGGGATTTTTATGGATGACAATGTGCCATGTCACCGGGCCACAACTGTTCGCGATTGGTTTGAAGAACATTCTGGAAAATTCCAACGAATGATCTGGCCACCTAGATCGCCCGACATGAATCCCGTCGAGCATTTATGGGACATCATCGAGAGGTCTGTTCGTGCCCAAAATCCTGCACCATCAACGCTTTCACAATTATGGACGTCTATCGAGACAGCATGGCTCAATATTCCTGCAGAAGACTTCCAACGACTTGTTGAGTCCATGCCACGTCGAGTTGCTGCACTTCGCCGGGCGAAAGGAGGGCCGACACGATATTAAGAGGTATCCCATGACTTTTGTCACTTCAGTGTATATATATATTTAATATACCTTTCAATTTATATAATAAAATAAGAAAATAATTTAAAAAAAGGGAGTTATAGCGAGTGTACAAAAAATGTACAAACAACAAAATAACAAACAATGTACAAAAAATAACAAACAATGTACAAAATAACAAAAATGTACAAAAACAAAATGTTTAAAGAAGATAAACATGATTAAAAGATTTAATTCTAGTAAAAATTTCCAATACAACTCTAAAAATTACTTGCATATGCCTTCCATTTTAATAAATAAAAATCCAGCATAAATAAAAAAACAAAAAATAATTTTTTTTGGTTATTCCATTTAAAAACACATTAATTTGCCATCTGTGAAATATTTTTAAAATAAATTGAAGAACAATATTTCCACCAATCTTTTTAAGTTCAAAAAAATGTCGTCCATTTATTCAAGTCAGGCAAGGGGTTAAAAGATCTTTTCCATAAAAAAGGCTTATAAAATATTATGATCCTTTTGAGAATGTTACGGAACATTTTGAAGAAGTGGAAACTTATTTTTTCTTACTCTATGCCAAGTGCAACTCTTCTTCAAAAAAATGTTTTTTGGAGAAGCGATTCACTTTTTTGGGCGTGTCTAATGCGATTTTCTGTCGTTTGTTTTCTTTTGCAGAGAAGTAACTAGTTCGACAATAAGTTTTTAAGCCTTCTGTTTTCTTTTTTATCAAATAATTATATGAAACAATAAGTTTGTAACATAATAAAGAAAAAAACAAACATAGATATCTTTCAGTCTGATTAAAAGCACCGTTTATAAGCTTAAAATCAAATAAAGGAGACTAACACTTTTTTGAGTAATATTTTTAGAATTTTCTGAAAGAAAGGCGAACTTTTTATAATTAGAAGAGTAACATGACGTAAAACTGGGATAAATAAAAATATTTTTTTTGATTTGTCTTGTAAAAAATTGACGGAATTCAAAAAAATATATGAATTCCTGTATAATAATTTGATTTTTGTTTGTATTTCTGACTTAAAAGCACAATTATTATGCAATTATTTATATTTATTTACGTGTTCAATGTTTAATTTTACAATCTTTATGCAAGGTTATGAAACCATTTTGCAAGGTAATCTTGAATGCCATATAATATTTAAAAATTTGATTGAATAATATAATTTTAATATAATATCATCATATGAATATAAAATTGTATCTAAATAAATTTTAATTCTTATTATCAAATATTACCAGGCATTTTCTTTTGCATTTTTAGTTTCTACAAGCATTAACATGGCGCCTGATGGCCAAGTGTCTGGGGCTTGGTGCCACAGGTTTCGGGTTCCAGTCCCGTTGGGGCCGTGGATGCTTGTAATGGTTCAGGATCCACTTTAAACCGTAGGTCCAAGTGAAATATGACTACTGTAAAACGTAGAGCTGACAACCTTATCCCTTGTAATGAAACGTCTCCTGCCTTTAAAATCTGCCAGTAAGTAGACGGTCTTGACCCATCCTGGAGCTATTGTGCCAATGAAGAAGATAATACGAAATTTCTAAATATTAATTTTTTTGAATAAAAAAATAAACTGATACAAATCGTAATAACGATGAACTGGTTGCAAATATTATATGGATATAGGCAGACGAATATACATTATGACCAATATTTAAGAATAATTTCAACTATCAGTATGAAACATCTAATAGCAGTTTCAAATAAAACCATAGGTGTTAGACAATAAAAATTAGCACCAAAATGAAATAAGGTGTAAAGTCATTTCACAATCTTAAATCTACTTTAACAATAAAAATGTCTGAGGACGAGAAGATCTAGAAGCAATAAAAATTTATCTATCTATTTATCTTTTTAATATCTGACAAAATTATTTTCATATTTTTTAGCTATGATGAAGTTAAACATATCTAGATCGATCACGATCTGGTTACCAATTTGCAATCTGGTTAGCTGATGACCTAGTTGTATGGACCAAATGTCCTAAGTCTGTCACGAAAGAATCCATAGAACGCACATTAAATAAAGCAATGCTCATTTCGGAGAACTGGTTTGAGGAAAACAACATAAAAGTTACTCTAGATAAGACATTTGGCCAATATTTTTCTCTTTATCATAATCCCTTCCGCCCAAAGATAGTTAAGACAATATTATCCCATTCGCAGAAAAGGTTTAATATCTGGCTGTAACCTTCGACAGAAAACTCAAGTGGAATTCCCATATACTAGTCGGGTTTCAAGGAGACTGTCGCTATTGAAGATTTTGGACTGATTTAAGTGGGGTTCCTCCAGATTCATCTTAAATTATACCTATAGTGTTTACATTCTACCTATTCTGATCTATTTCTGTGAACTGCTGGTTAACGAGCCACTTTCAAAATAGTTTTAAGTGAGTCATTTGCTATTGATTTCTTTCTCACCTAGAATAAGAAAAAAAAAACTTGGTTAACTATCATGGTGTAAGCCAATACAAGTTTGTTAAAGGAATAAAATTTTGTGCAAAATATTTTAATGAAGGATTCACGAGACATTTTATGGGATTCCTAAAAATTTGTCCCATTTTAAAACTGTGGCCAGCAAAGCAGACGTAATAGTAATCATACACAATACATTAAATGCATTAGCCTAATTCAATGAAATATGTTTGTGAATATACATTTATAAACATAAAAATTAATAAATTAACAAGTAACTGCCTTAATAAATAGGTTTGTTCTTTGTTACGATCAAAATTGAACCAAGTATTAAAACATTTATCAAATTTATGTAATGTTAAAAATAAAATGTCATGTATTTTGTATTTCCACCACACCACACCCACACCCACACACACACACATATATATATATGTGTGTGTGTGTGGGTGTGGGTGTGTGTGGAAATAAAAAAATACATGATGACAATTTATATATACATATATATATAAATTGCAATAGTAATATTCCCTTAATCCAAAAGAAAAAAATTGTCTTATTATACATAATTTATTAATAAATAATCGTTTCTTAAATTGGCTTAAGAGCAATTTGGGAAAACCGAATTAATACAGGTTTTTAGACATTTTTAACACATTATTTTATTTCTAATGACTCAATTAATGGATGTAACTGTGCTTCCTCCGACACACTGACAAGAATGCCACACTTTGGCGTTCATGAGAAATGGTCAGTTGGACTCGTGACTCTCACTCGCGATGAAGTACAGCGTAACTCGTAATGTGCGTTCCAGCGGAGAAACATTTAGTTTATTGTCTTTCATCCCGAGAGGAAATATATTTAGCGCAAACCTGGGAATTAGTTGGTCTACAGACTCTCACCTGGTGGAGCAATTTTGAGCGTAGGTAAGTATCAGATTTTCGGCTTAGAAGTGGATTAATTCCAAGAATCTAAAATTATCTGTCTTTAAACGTGTTAGATATTGTATATTTCTAATTGTATGTGTGTGATGTTTGTGCGTGTGTAAATAAAGCTCTGAGTTCTCAAACCTGTGCCTCAAATATATCAACCCAACCACACTCGGTTACAATATGGTTTCCCTATCTGCACACTACATGGTCTACAATATTCTCCTAAATATTTTAGTTTATGTAAAAATTGTGCATTTATTTTAAATGTAATAATAGTAAATATAATAATTTTTTAACTTACTCTCTATATAAACAAATGTAGGATTTAAATGAAACGACACATATAATGGGACAAGATGGAAAAGTTTCATATTACTTAAAATATTTAACATTGTTTTAATAATTAGTAGTAGTAATTTATTATTACCTTAACAATAATAAGAAAGGAACAAAATTGATAAATAATTAAAGAGTTAACAAAAGTTAAAAGACAATGTTAAAATCTCCTACATATTTTTTTTTTTTTTTTTTTTTCAAAATCTTGACATCATTAAATTTGATTCTCTCTCATTAAAATTGTTTAAGTTTTTTAAAACGTCTGTAATCCTCACAAGTCTCGAATTCAAATATGTTCAAATGATCAATTTGAGTCACCAATAGACCTTCAAACTTCAAAACTAAGATTTAAATCTCAAACCGAAGGCGCCGAAAACAATTTTATAAGCAGAGCCTTAACGGTTCAAAGCGAAATCAAGTCTTGGAAAACAAGATGTAATCCTGTTATTGACGAAAAACATTTCTTTTTATAGATATCGGCGTAAACATTTGAAGAAAGGGATTAGCTGAGTCGCTATGACATCTGAAGGCTAAATATTAGTCAAAAAATAGTGTGAAAGTAGTTTCATGGAATCAAGTTCTTTCGTTGCAATAATTCTATCCATGATGACAGTTCAAAAGAAAATATATCAAGATTTTGTTGAGTTTTATCAACTACGCAGTAACTTGAGTTTTTGGAAAGCTGAAGTGCTTATAAACAAGAACTTATTAAAGCTTTATTAAAATTACATTTTTATTGGTAAAATTTTAATTAATATTTTGCGTAGTTACTAATCCTAATGTCGTGCGGAAATTCATTTTCGGAATCATCAAAACATTGTTTATATTTTCATTCTTTCGATATCAAATTTAAATAAAGTCGTTATTGTGTGTCTTTTTAAGCTGAAAGTTTTGAAATGGAACAAATCTAGTTGATCACATGCTTTAGTAAATGCACCTTGAAATGTAATTCATGCATTAAATAATTAAATAGAAATCTGAAAATTAAAATGAGTATTAAATATCAAATTTATTTATTAAAGCAGATTATATTTTATTTGTATTGGAATAAAATGCACATTTGTAGTGAACAGGTTGGGCAACTGGATTGTAACTGGATGTAGTTGGGTTGATGAATTTGAGGCACAGATTGGAGAGCTCACAGCTTTTTTGACACACGCACAAACAACGTACACATACAATTAGAGACATAACATTTAACACATTTAAAAACAGATAATTATAGATTCGTGGAAGGACTCACTTCTAAGCCGAAAAGCCGAAACTCGGTTACTCGCTAGGTGAGCGAAATATGCTTTCACTCCGGCGGAGAGTCTGTAGGCCAAGAAATGCGCCGGGATGGGGTAAATTGATTTCCACTTGGGTTGAGAAACTATAAAGTAAACGTTTTTCTGTTCGAGTGCAGGTTGTTCTGTACTTCCTCTCGAGTGGTATGATTTGTCGCTCTACTGCCATTTTGTGCAGACTTTAAGCTACTTAGACAGGGACTTACAGTTTAACGTGTATTCCAAACCGCTAACAAATATCAGGCCACTGCCAGGATACGAATCTGAAGCTTGCGGTATCCTTTAAGTCAGAGTCTCGAAGCCGACTGACCATTTCTTCTAAACGCACAGGGTGACGCTCTTGCCAGTGTGAAGGATAAAGCACGGTTTCACAATTAGTTTCCTAATTTTTTATGAATATTTCTATAAAATGAACTCCTATTAATAATTTATCATTATCTTAACAATAATAAGAAAGAAACAAATTTGATAAATAATTAAAAAGTTTAAATAATTAAAAGACAATGTTAAAATCTCCTACATATTTTTTTGTTTCAAAATCTTGACATCATTAAATTTGATTCCCTCTCATTAAAAGTGTTTATGTTTTTTTAAGTGTCTTTAATCCTCACAGTCTAGAATTAAAATATGTTCAAATGATCAATTTAAGTCACCAATAGACCTTCAAACTTCAAAACAGATTTAAATCTCAAACCAAAAGGCGCCGAAAACAAGTTTATAAGCAGAGCCTTAACGTTTCAAAGAAAATCAAGTCTTGGAAAACAAGATGTAATCCTGTTATTGACGAAAAACATTTTTTTTATAGATATCGGCGAAAACATTTGAAGAAAGGGATTAGCTGAGTTGCTATGACATCTTAAGGCTAAATATTAGTCAAAACACAGTGTGAAAGTAGTTTCATGGAATCAAATTCTTTGGTTGCAATGATTCTATCCATGATGGCAGTTCAAAAGAAGATTGGTTGAGTTTTATCAACTACGCAGTAACTTGTGCTTTTATTGGAGAGCTTAAGAGCTTATAAACAAGAACTTACTAAAGATTTATAAAAATTGCATTTTTATTGCTAGAATTTTAATTCATATTTTGTGTCGTTACTAATCCTAATGTGCGGAAATTATATTTTTATATGCTTATATTTTTATTATTCCCATGTCAAATTTAAACAAAATAGTTATTGTGTACAATTTTTAAGCTTTGAACAAATGTTTTAGTAAATACACTTTAAAATGTAATTTATGTTGAAATCTAAAAATAAAAAAAACCTCTATATTAAGTATTAAATTTCTGAATTGAAGCTTTTAGTTTGATTATATTGGAATAAAATGCACTTTGTAGTGTGCAGGTTGTGCAACCGGATTGTAACTGGGTGTGGCTGGGTTGGGAAACATGAGACACAAGTTTGAGAACTCACAGCTTTATTGGCACACGCATAAACACCACACATACAATTAGAGACTTACAACATTAACACATTAATTTTAAACACATTGCACAAAACATTTAAAAACAGATAATTATGGAATGGTGGAAGAAGCGATTCTTGGCGGTGGCATGGATGCTTGTTAGTTGTCGGAATTCCCTTTAAACTTGTGGTTGCCAGAGTAATTAGTACAAAATCTGCTTAAAAAATCGTACAGAGACAAATCAGTTACAGTTCTCCGGGTGAGAATCTATAGGACAACTAATGCGTCGAGATGCGCTAAATATATTTCCTCTCAGAAGGAGAGATTATAAACTAAACGTTTCTAGTGACCATTTATTTTATGTATTTTATAATGATTTTAAATAAATAAAATTTTACAGCATTTTGATTGAATTATAATAGTGATTATTATTTTAATTAGAAATATAAAAATTAAATAAATATAATATTGTATTATTATTATTGCGAGAAATACGGCATTATTCATTTTTTCTTAAAATTTGCATTATGTCGTACTTATACATTTGTGATATTTGTATCGATAAAAAAGTTAATTTATTTAGAAAATAAGAAAAAATTACTTAGATTTATCTTCAAATGAATAAATTTCTAAATTATTCCACTATTAACCCTTTACAAAGCATTCCTGCTCACTTTAGTTCTCAATCATTGGTTAATTCTTTATTTTATCCCCTCCATTGATTTTTTAAATAATAAATTCTCACTACTCAAATTTCTCTGAGAACACGATATTCCACACCCTTTGAAGTTCACAGAACAAACAACTTCATCAGTTTATCCGGTTACTAAATATAAATGGCAGTGCTTAGACTTTGCAATTTTAATGAATGATTAATAGTGTTGGTCTTTGTACCGAAAGCTAAAACAAAAATAGCTTCAATACTCTGTGGTGGCGAACAGCATGCATAAATAATGAGCTTTAATCATTAAACTGCATTGAAGCATCACGTTTGTCAACGGAAGTTTATATCCCCTATGATTAATTTCCTTTTGAATTTCCGAAATCCATTGAAACAGGATTACGTTAACAAATACATACATATATAGTGAATAAGATATGATTTATTTAACGAAACTAAATATTTGTATAATCTTGAAATCGTTATGCAGATAAGAAGTTTAATTTTTACGTAAATAAATATTAAAAGCTCAGTGCATTGAAATCGTTGCATTATTCAATGATTACATTAACTATTTCAATCAAGCGTTGGCGTGATAGGCATTGTATGAAATATACATGCTGGCTATACTTGAAGTACAGTTTGTTTAGAACTCAACAATAAAGAATGTACTGGTGTAAATTCAACAACATTTCGTATGAATGCTATTTAGACCATGGGGAATGGATTTAATAGAAAATTTAATTTACATTTTCTACGCCACCATGGAAAGTGGCAAGTTGATTTTGGTGAGTGATATAACAATTTTATACAATAATTATAAAATAAAATTATTTTATCTGACTGACTGACATTTAATGAGCATTTTAACATAGAAATACTTCTTAAATAACCTTTTCCATTATTTACATTAAACTGATTTTTTTTTACACATCTGTAATTCTCTTGTTGTTTTTCCTTTTCAAATTCAGAGTTTGTCTTTTACAAATTTGCTTCTTTAATTTCCTAATTGGATATACGAAATGTGCTTAATAAGGTATTTTTACACACGATATACATGTTCATTTGCAAAAGAACACATGTATCAATTTTTTGACTTGAAATGTGAGGCAGTCTTTTAAATTAGCTAAATTATCCTCAGTACCTGAGTATACAAGTAAATTTAAAGGATACCACTAACAAAATTAAAAAATAAGGTTTGACGGAGTTAAGATTCAGTTTAAGCTAAGGTGAGCTTCTGTTTGTCCATTTTGTAGGAAATGATGACTGCTTACGCAATTATTAGTAAAATTCTGTCGTAAATTTTTTGTTGCAACCTCAGTACTACATAAGGAATAGCTTCATCCTGCAGGTAGAGCTTTATTATGCTTAATTGTAAGCATTCATGTTGTTGGAGGTAACGAATAAAATAGTTTCGCAGAATTGAATGATATTTCTGAGCATTGAAGGATAGCGTCTGCAAAAGATGCGGTCCCATTGTGAATGATAAGCGAAATTTACACCAAATAGTTGTTTTTGATAAAAGAAAGCAAAATATTGGTTCACGTGATAATTTTAGAACTTCAAATACGCAGTTTTGGGTATACAATATCCCATTGAGATGAAATTGCGCTCAATTACTAAATAAGATTCCCAAAAGCTAAGGTGGTGCATCGAATTATTATTAATTCTTAATTCTTATTATTAATTCTAGATAAAATTCATTTACCAGATGTAAAACTGGTGGCTCTGATGGTGTTTGACAACTTCGAACATGAAAGTCATGCGCAAGTCATGGGCTCAGAGATCTGCAGATTGTTCATCGGGTAAAGTTATCAACTCAGAGTAAACTTTCAACATAAGGCATGGCTTCATGCACCTGGACTAATTCAAATGTTTCTCCCATCAAATTAATGGATGTCTTGAGATGGGTTCCTGGATGTAGAATGTAGGCAATGAGGTAAAATAAAAAGCCGTGCAGAGAAAGAACTTAGAATTGGGAGAGACAAATAGAGAGATGAGTTTCACTGAAATAGAATAAAAAAGACCCAAGCCCAGAGAAAAATGATAATAATAAGATGGTGACCTGAATGGGTAAACTGATGATCCTCCAGCGATTGTATGTCTTCCGATAAGTATCAAATTACTCTACTATGTGGAGAGGATTTGTTCTCAAGAAAAAAACAGGTCCATTTGGTTTTGAAAATACCTCAAATTGTGGAGGAAAAGCCCATTGTCCGTTGCTAGAGGTGATGAAATCATAGCTATTCTGTGTCTAGTGTCGTCCATTCAGCTGAGGAATTCATGCAGACCAATATCTCCTAACCTATTGAAGTAAAAATGGTACCCACTCAAGCATAACCGTAAGCATATTTATCTTTATGCTTCGAGAGAAGATATTCCTTTCCGGAAACGATGTTGCAAACTGCATAAAATAATTCCCTGTTGGCCACCCTTGTTATTTTATCTTTTGACAGAGGGGGTGTGAGTTTAATGGCATTGATGTCCCCAGAGTCCACCTAAACAACCCGAAGTTAAGACGAGTTCTTTAGAGAATGTAAGCTATTGAACTTTTATCACACTTTATTGGAAATTCCTCCAAGGAAGTTGTCTCAGTATGTTCACCGAGATAGGGTGTGAGATGTATTATTTTTGTGAGAGGGAGTTGTATTATTCATTTAAGTTATTGAACATATTATTTCAATATTATATATAAAATCAAATATTTTATGCATGTTATTGTAGATTTTTGTTTTATGAAAATGTTATCTGGGTCTTATGTTAGCAATTCAATCTTTTGAATTTATTAGCTTTTCATGATCATATTAATATGGACTTGTATGTTAAGAATTAATTTACTTTTTGTTTTTTGTGTCATAGACGCACATTCGGTCACAGAAAAAGAATTAAAACTTTATAATTAAAATTTAACTTTTATAATTATTACTAGACCTTCCAATAAGTGGTATCGTTGAAAATGGCTAGTATAGAATTAGTTAATGGTACAATGCAGTTGATCAACAAAATGTATTAATATGGTTAATTAACCGCTAACTCAAAACTTTTCTATTACGCAACCCAAGAGTTTCAGCGAAATTAACCCAGCTGTTATAAATACTATACTCAACAATTTTTGTGTCAAAATTTCTGCAACTTTTCAAGTTACAGAAAGAGGACTGTATAAAAAATTACAATAATTTCATGCATTCATTAAGTGAAAAACATATTCTTGTTAGGATTACTAAGAATAAAGCGAAAAATATTGCTTGAGTTTAATGAAAAATATTTATAAACAATAAAAATAAGTCAAATTGTTTATTCAAACAGTAATAATTGCAAAATTTTATTGTTTTATCGAAATTATACCATTTAGTGGCAATAAAGTCGTATAATATTTCTACTATGAATACGTGAGCAGAGAATGATTAAATTGCTTTTATAATACCTACCTATAAAATTATGCCATTTTTTTCTGTAGAGTCTTAAATTTTCTAAGCCAATCGCATCAGCACCAAATTAACTAAAGAGCTTTTATTTAAGCAGATTTATTAAATAATGAATGGTCTTTATAAATATAGGGGAGAGGAGCAAAAAAGGTGGATTCTTTTTGCTCTGGTTATTTATTCTTAATTGATGAAAAGGACAGGATTTCTTTTTTTTTGCCTGATTGCGGTTTTATAACAATATGTTTTAAATTAAAACTTATTTGAAATTTGGCAGAACGATGTTTTTGGTTTTTCAGAATGGAATTGAAGAAAAGCTTAATTATTTCAGTTTTATTCTTTTAATAAGATAATTATCTATTTAAAATTTAAATCTGATTAAAATGAAAGATTTTGAAGGTTAGTAACTATTATTTCAAATTATGATATAACTATTAATTGATTACATTTTGAACATTAATGATTTGAAACTAATTAGTAAATAACTGAATTTTTATTAACTCAAAATTTTAATTATGAAGCAATATTTTTAATTATTTTTCTCATAACAAATTTTTACAAATAATTCGTGAGTATTTTACAAATACTCACAAGACCTCGACTCATTTTTTATAACTAGTAGGCAGTTATTTTATTTTTTTATTCATTTAAAATATTCTTGTTAATGCTTTATAATTTGTTAATATGAAATATATAATTCGTTCTTATGGTGTTCATAATAACATTTACTATTTTAATATATTGATTTGTTTTTATATTTATTTATTTTGCATTTCTGCAATGAAAGCAGGTTAAAAATATAATTTAACGCGATATGTATTGGAAGCATTAGATTTTGTGATAGATTCATTTTGAATTAAAATTTAAAAGAGCATTTATCCATTAAATGCAGATGAGATTTTGAAGATGCGTATTGTATTAGTTTATAACAGCAATAAAAATTAAAGTCAATCTAAATCTATGTTTTCCCACGCCCTATAAGCGGCAATTTGATTGTTAAGGAAGGAGGAAGGCAATTTTAAATAGACTCCACAAGAGTTTAAAATCAACCGCCTACTGTGATATAACTTGTACATACAAATTGACCAATCTATCAATAAGCATTATATGCCAGCAAAATAACGATAGGCGAAATACAATAACTTTTGAGAAGACTTTCAGGAAAAATTGTCTTGTACTCACAAAAATTAGAAAAATCCCTGCAACATACCTTTTTTTAACTTAAATGTACCTATATTGATTTCTGATATATATATATATGTTCAATTACTTGCAGTAGTTGTACCCCACATGCACGCACATACACACACACTTGTGCATATATGTATGCACAAATTGTATACGAATATAAATGTACAAAAATTGGAACAAAACTATTTCATAATATATTAATTATTACCAGCTTTTAAACATTATTGATCCATTAGATGGAAATTATAGAAAATTGGAAAATCTTAAATTTATATTTCCCATGAAAAAATATGATGCTTTGTAAACTTACTCCAAACTATCTGATGAAAAAAATAGGTAACACTAGTTTAAAAAAATTGTTCTTTTACTTTAAAGTAATGGTGTGAAGTTTTCTGAAACTTCACAGATTCCCCAGGGCCCATAAATCGAACTTTTTAAGAATCTCTCTCTATATTACTTTGTGATTTTTCAAGAAGGGTTTCCTTTTTTTTTTTTGGGAAACGCTTTATTGAAAACAGGAAGAAAATAAATCTGAAGCGCTTTGAACTACTTGGAAGCAAGTCTTTGGTGTGGGACTACTAAATCCACTAAATTTTTCCAAATAGCCAAATTAGGAAGAAGAACATTTTCTTTGATCCCCAGAGTTGTATGAGATTTGGACGATCAACTTTAAAAGCTATATATACTTCAAAATGTCTTAGAATATAAAAAAAAGAAACTTAATTCATGAATGGATTATTTTTCAGGAGGATGGTTGTAGTTTGAGTTTATTCGTTTTCAGAAAATGTCTTTCCTTCAAGACAAATGTTTTTAAACTTTGATGCTCAATTTCCTATAAAAATGGTAGAATTATACACAACACAAAACAAACATTTTATTTTATACATATATCTTGCAGAAAGCTGCAAGGAGTAACTTTAGTAGTGTTCAATGTTGCATTCTTATTTATTGGTTTTCTTATTTATAATTTTATTATCATGAATGAACGTAACATATGCCTTGCATAATATTATATTGCCCACAAAAATTTAAGCTAACTAACATTTTTTACTTCTTAGACACCGTAAAAAATTGTTTTTTTATTTCAAACGAAATTTTTCTTTCAAAAAAATTAATCTATGACAAATATTCAACTCGTAATTATTGTAGTTGGTATTAATAATACTTATAATGAGCAGATGCACAGTATCTTATTTTGAACGTCTAATGGCACTGTAATGAAGAGTATGTGCAATCCCAAAATTCTTCGTTTATTCTTTTGCTGATGACATATTCAAAAAAAACTGTAGTAAATCGAAGATATTGTAAATATTCCCAATGGTAAATTATGTGAGCCTCTGATATAATTCAAACTATTATCATATCACGACTTTTTTAGACATTTTCTTTATCATTTTGATGTTTATGATATATCATATTGTCTGTTTTGTGACCTGAGGGAACAGACGAACACAAGTTCATTGCAATAGTTGTAACTCAATTCGTTATGATCAGAGATGATCTTGTGTTGACGAACTAGATCACTAACCCTATTTACGGCTTAGTGGTAACGAGTGCCACTGGCAAAGCGCTGTACTACTCAGGTTCAGTACGTTGGCGGCTTTTGTAGACACTGTTTAAAAACGACGAAATTCGATAGCGTTGGTGATGTTTAGCAACTTGCAAAGATAGTCAGATTACCTGGTGGTTTTTTCTCCTATACTAAACGCAAAGGCGGGATAATTCCCCTAAACTTCTTTCCAGAATGCATTGTTCTCCTACTTCAGCGACTCGGAGGCAAGTCAGCTTCTACTATACGAATTATCTCTATCTCTCCACAAACCCTCCCCACTCCCACCACACACGATTGCACATATAGTTATATACAAATTGTTTAAGAATGTAGATGTACAAAAATCGAAACAAAATTCTTTTTTAATATTTAAATTATTATACGCTTTTTAAATATAATTTATCCACTAGATGGAAATTATAAAATAAATAATAAAAAATTGGAAGAATTGCATTTAAAATCTTAAATTTTTATTTCCATGAAGGAAAAAAAGTTATTTTATAAACTTACTCAAACTATCAGATGAAAAAAAAAATAGGTAAGACTAGTTTAAAAAATTGGTCTTTTACTTAAAGAAATGGTGTGAAGTTTTCTGAAACTCCACAGATTCCCCCGGCCCATAAATCGAGGTTTTTAAGAATCTCTCTCTCTACATTGCTTTGTGATTTTCAAGAAGGTTTTCCTTTTTTTGGGGAGAAACACTTTATTCAAAACAGGAAGAAAATAAATCTGAAGCGCTTTGAACTACTTGGTAGCAAGTCTTTCGTGTGGGACAACTAAATCCACTAAATTTTTCCAAATAGCCAACATTTGGGAGAAGAACATTTTCTTTGATCCCCAAGAGTTGTATGGGATTTGGGCGATCAACTTTTAAAGCTATATATACTTCAAAATGTCTTAGAATATAAAAAAAAGAAACTTAATTCTGGAATGGATTATTTTTCAAGAGGGTTTTTAGGTTTTATTCGTTTCTAGAATATGTCTTTCCTTCAAGACGAATGTTTTTAAACTTTTTTTGCTCAATTCTCCTCTAAAACAGGTAGAATTATACACAATACAAAAAACAAAAATTTTTATTTTATACGTATATCTTACAGAAAACTACAAGGAGTAACTTTAGTAGAGTTCAGTATTGAAATTTTATTTGATGGTTTTCTTATTTATAATTTTATTATCATGTGTGAACGTGATATTGATCTTGTATAAGGGTTTGGTGTTTACAAAAATTAAGATAACAAGATTTTTAATTAACATTAAAAATTATATTTCTTTTTATTTAAAAAAAGAAAATTTTTTCTTTCAAAAAATTGATCCATGACAATTACTCAAATACTTAATTATTGTAGTTTGTATTAATAATACTGGGGCCTGATGGCCGAGTGACTAGCGCTCTGGCGATCGGTGCTACAGGTTTTCTGGTTCGTGTCCCGACGGTGCCATGTATTCCTGTAATGGTTTGAAATCTACTTTAAACTGTAGGCCGGTATAATATGATCATACAGCACAAACAAGCTAATTGCTATAAGTGATATTGCAATGTTTCGTGAGAACTGCATCTTTTTTTTATTTTATTTATCAGCATTAGCTAATTTAGATGTAAGTTATATTTCATTTATATTCCAGTTGCCGCTAATTGGCTTAACAGCATGGATATGCAAAAGTAATTCGAGAAATCATCGATTGTTCACCATACACAAACTTAAATTTTTGGATGGTATTGACATCCACATGACATAAACGAATGATATGAAGGATTGTGACTGAAATAATGGATTCGTGTTTCATCACATAAGAAGGAAATCCAAAAAATTTTTCTGTAGGTAAAGAAATGATGAATTGAAGTTAATTACCATCTAAAAAGTTTTGATGAACTCCTTTTTCTAGCTCTTGTGTAAGCTTAATACGAGGTGGTTTCATCAGATGCGTTGAGGGGTTATCTAAGTTCATGGAATGATTGGGAAGAATGTTTTTTGATAGCACTTTTAAATTATTTTCATTTAAGACTGGTTCCACTCCTGATCATGTGATATATTTTCAGGGATTAATTATCTGAACGGGCTTTATACTATAACAAAACTTACCTTCTATTGGTAAGTTTTGGTAACAACTATATCTCTGATGCTATATATAACTTTTGACATGAAGCTTTCTCTTATAATGTTCGTATTTATGGACGTTACTGGAGAGTTTTTAGAATTAAAAATTAAAAATCAATCGAAAGTTATGAAACAAGATCGATGTAAACTGTCGAACAATAATGAGAGCAGATTATGAAATTTAATTTTCGTACATGATGTATTAGACGTAACATTTCTTGTTACCTGATTTTTTTGTTTGGTAGGATAACATTTTTTTCATTCCCTAAGATTTACTAAATGAAAAAAAAAGAAAGTGTTAGGAAACTTTATCTCAGATACAATTGACAAGATAAAATTCATGATACAATTACTCAGATACAATTACTGTGAATATGCAGTAGGAACTGTGTAATTTATTTAATGATATACACATCCATTTAGCGACTACTTTCTTCCTTTGATCATTGGAAGTACTTATAAGACTAGCGCTCTGTGCGCACATTTTTTACCATTCATTTTCGGTCGGCTTTGGATGTTTATAGTGGTTCGGAATCCATTTAAACCGTATGTCCGGTTTAATATGACTGCAGAAGCGAACGTAGGTCTGACAATCCACCTCCCGCACAAAAGAAAAACATCTTCTTTTTCTCGAAATCTGCCAGTAGAAAGGCAGACTTCCAGTGACACACCATGGGGTTGTTTCACTCAATGAAAAGTAGTAGTAGTACTTATAAATTCAAATTATTAATATTTATAATACTAAATTAATATATTAACTATTTTGAATTAACTATTTAAAATTAATAATGTTACCTTTCTTTTCTAAATACGTATGTGATTATATTTTCTTAAGTAGAAATTTTTAAAGTGTGCTTTTTTCAAGTGACTCAGTTTTTATTTCTTTTCATTTGTAAAATGTTGTTGTGTATAAAAATATACCACTGTATAAGAAAAAGAAAAACTATGGGGTGCTTTTGGTGACTTATTTAATAAAGTGTTTTTTGGGTGGTTAATAATTCTCAAAAGCTAGGGATTATTATCATTAATTTAAAGTACATTGTAAAAGTAATATCATTAAAATATGTCTTTCTTTTACTAAGATACTAGAGAAAGAGGCCTATTTTATGATAAAAGCAACAATGGTACTTGTTTTATAATATGATGAATCAAGTCGAAATGCCAGTATTTTTAACTGGGAGGATTCTCTATTTACAAGAACATCGTTTTTAAAGGACATTTATGTTGGTTTTCCCATTATTTTTGCTATATCTCGAGAAACTTTCTAATTTCTTAAAAAGAACTATTCACTTTTGCAACGCCTACTCATTTTTCAATAGGGTCTCATACCTGAAAATCGTCAAGGATGCACTCGAAATATTCTAACTAGTTCAAAATTTAGTTGTCCCTTTTGAAGAAAAATATTGCCCTCTACGGAGGGCATATTTCTGCTAACACTACTCAAATAATTAACTACTATTTCTCCACTTATTAGATGAAAAAAAGTGATAAAATAGTCAGATTAAATAACATTTTCTTGCGTTGTTTAAGCATTTTTAGCCTTGTTTAAACATTTCTAAAGTTTAGAATACACAGAATAAAAGAGGGAGCAGAAGAATATTTAAATAATAATAGGTATTAAAGGATTATATGAAATGACTTTTCTCGAGTAAATTGCATCATTTAATTAATTTGCTGTCTTAATTATTCAGAGAAATGAATTAGTATGCACATCACCATTTAAAGATTAATTTAATTTATTATATATATATATACATTGTCATGTATTACGGTATGCAAAAAATATATTTTCATGGCACTTCAAATTATATTATAGAGGACGCCTGCTATCCCTTTGCCCTCAGCATTTTCTGAAAAATTTAGAAAATTATAACGAACATTCAAGGAAGGAATCATTTCATTTATCTTGACTCGTGGCATTACTGATAATTGTTATCAATTTTTAAAAGAACTATAAAACACCCTCTTATAATGTGGTCTATTTAAAAATTATTTTTAAGCTTATCAAAATAGTATGATGATGATTTATTTATTTGACCTATTTAAGATTTATACTCATAGGATATACCTCTTCATTACCCAAGGAACTAGAAATTAGAATGTATGAGA
>BPLR01002888.1:0-44079 GCA_021605095.1 Caerostris extrusa
TTATATATGCTTTTTTTTTGCTATATTTAATGCTGGTAAAATAAATGGATATTTATTTTTTACTTTTACAATACGTCAAGTTGAGCAGTTTATTATGAAGCCAATCAGATAGGCTTAGAAAATAAAAATTATTTGGTGAAACTTAGTAAAAACTATTAAAAAATCAAACTAAGTATTAGGATTCATTACAAGTAAAAGTAGAGTTCAACTGAATATTTATGATATACATTAAATATAGTTTGGATCAATAAATTTTTACGATTGAAGAAATGACTCAGAAATATTTGGACAAAACTAGATTATGGGATAACATATAAATACAAAAAGCCATAATAGGCCTATAATTAACTAAACTCTCAAATTTGCAAGCTATTAGTGAAAAAGGCTATACAAGATGACTTAAAAAATAAATAAATCCTAAATGAAATAAAAAATATTTCAATGTTATTAATCTATTACTAATTTACGTAAGTTGCTTGTTTGAAAGTTGGAAATAAGACCAAAACACTCTGTTTAAGCATCTCAATTTGTTAAGTAAATAAAATTTAAAATTTATTATATGTGTTCCATTTTATTGGCGTGTTTAAGAGTTAAATTGATTTTTGTTTCAAAAGACAGCAGACAAAGAAAGCACACGTCGTCAATGTAAATATAACGATCCTAAACAGGATTTTTTTCTTAAACGAATATAAAACTAGAGACTGCAGCAAACATCAACCACACTAAATTTTTAATGCAAGCTCGTGTCAGTTATATGAAAATAAGCGTACGACTTCAGCGTGCATGTGTGTTAAAATCAAAAGAGTATTTCCCAAAAATGAGATTACCTTCTTTCTGCAAAAAACTTTTTTCTCACCGAAACACTTTCATTTAATAAGAGATGCTGGCAAGGCAACAATTCCGAATGAACTAGCTTCATTCTCATAACGACGAAAAAAAAAAGTAAAAAAAAAAAAAAAAAAAAAAAAGAAAAAAAAAAGAAAGAAACCTTCATATCTCTCACAGGGAAAAGATAAATCCCAATTTTGCTTTGAAGAAATTCTCGTTTGTCTTCGAATTACTTTTATTAGTACTGGAAGAACTTTAAAAGTGAATTTGAGATTCGCCCTATTACAAAAAAGAAAACGATTTTGTGGATTTGGTTTTTTTCTTTTGAGAGAAGAGATTTAAGTATTTAAAAAAATTCTGGAGTTTGGAAACAGTTTTATTTGTAAAGTAAAGAAAAGAAGTACAGTCAATGCAGTGAATCACAAAAATAAGTTAAACCTGAGCAATTTCAATTTGTCAAAGGTGTTCGATAGAATTTTGAACTTTTTTCTGTAATTCCATTATTACAAATATTTTATTATTAAAATATTAAAAACTTAAACGTTTATGGTTGAAGAAATTCATAATTTTAATTTTTATTAGTCTCATATGTGCAGTCTCATATGTACTGAGTTCGTTCACTTTGAAAGTAGATTGTGCTTAAAATAAAGGGATCTTAGCATTAATCAATAATGTTTGATTATTAATATTTGATTATTGAATAATAGTAGCAATAATGTTCGTGTTTAATTATATGGAAAACGATATGACTAGACATCATCTAATTATATAATGACAATTATTCATCGCATCTGACAAGACATCATCTAATTATTATTAATAACAATTATTCTTCGCAGTCTGACTAGACATCATTTAATTATTATTAATAGCAATTATTCTTCGCAGTCTGAATAGATATAATCTAACTTTTTTTTCTTTTAATTCTAGTAAAATGAAATTGGATATTTTCACTTGTTTGCAATGTGTGGCCTTGCTGTGCAGTTTAGTACGAAGGAAATCCCTATACACATAGAAAACAAAACTATTTAAAAAAACTTAGCAAAAACTATTCAAACAGCAAAATAGTTTTTAGGATTCATTGTAACTAAACCATAGCTCGCCCGATAATTAATGATACTCATTAATAATAATTCAAATTGATAATTTTCAACATTTTGAAATACTGATTTAATAGTCATTGGACAAAATTAGAGTATGAGAAAACATTTAAATACTAAAAACCATTAAAAAATTTTACTTTTATAAATTAAAATAGTTTTTTTTATAATAGGTCTATGAATAACTATACTCTCAAATTTGCAAGGAGTTAGTTGAAAGACTATTCAATATGAATTAAAAAAAAAAAATTAATCAAGCATAAATAAAATTAAAAAAAATATATCAATGTTATTCATCGATTACTGTTTTGGATACATTCCTTGCTGGAAAGTTAATAACAAAATTTTAATTCAAATCAGACGAAAACAGGCTGTTCAATGAATCCGAATTTGTTAAAGTAAATAAAATTTTAACCTTACCATATGTGTAGCCATTTTAGTATCGTATTTAAGAATTTGAAATTGTTTATTATTTCGAAAACTGCAGACAAAAAAAGAAAGCTCACGCTGTTCGATGTAAAATTTAACGATCCCCTAAACAGAACTTTTTCTCTGTTTCTTCATCGAATTTTTAAAACTAGAGACATCAAACATCAACCACATTAAATTTTTAATGGAAAACTTGTGTCAGTTATATGGAAATAAGCGTACAACTTCAGAGTGGCATGCGTGTTAAAATCAAAAAAAGTAATTCGAAAATGAGATTGCCTTGTTTCCTGCGAAAACTTTCTCACCGAAACACTTTCATTTAATAAGAGATGCTGCCAAGACAACAATTCGTCCGAATGAACCAGCTTCATTCTCGTAACGACGGAAAAATAAAAAAATTTAAAGAAAAGAAAGAAACCCTCATATCTTTCTCAGAAAAAAGATAAATCCCAATTTGCTTCGAAGAAATTCTCGTTTTGTCTTCAATTACTTGTATTTGATCTGAAGAACTTTAAAAGTGAATTTGAAATTCGCCTATCACAAGAAGAAAACGATTTTGTGGATTTGGTTCTTTCTTTGAGAGAAGGGCTCGAAGTATTCAGAAAAATTCAAGATTTGGCCATATTTTTTTTTTTTTACATGGTAAGTAAGGAAAGAGTAAAGGCAATGCTGTGAATTAAAAAAAAATAAGCTGAACCTAAGTAATCTCAGTTTGTCAAAATAGTTCGAAAGAATTCCAGTTTTTTTCCCACTAATACCATTAATGGAAATATTTCATTATTAAAAACATAAAATGTTTACGGTCGACGAAATTCATTATTTTAATTATTCATAATTCAAATGTAACGATTTGACTAGTATTAAATTCAGAATTTTTAAAAATATACGCTTTTTTAAATGTCTCTTAAATAGACATATATATATCCTTATACTGAAATTTGTATTAAATAATTAAACAAAAGTTTTTCTGTTTTTAATTTCGAATTCCAACAAATTATTTCTTTTAATTTTGATTTACTGATGAAAATATTGAAAATTAATCATATGAGAATTTGCTTTTATTATTTGGATAGGATTAAACCATTTAGTAACATCTAATAAACAAAGTATTAAATATGTCTATATGAAAATAATTTAATATTTGACACTGTAAATATTTTATGTTGTAATTAAAATATTAAATTAAAAAAAAAAATGAATGCAATCAAATGAAAAAATTGAAGCATTTGAATATGTTATTTAATTAATTTTTATTTTTAGGCTTTTCCAAAAATATTATTTTTTATATATTAATTCAATGTTTTATTTTTATTTTTGACAAATGATTTAAGTAATTAACCTTCACATCTCTAATTTAATTCAAAAGATGTTTAATTATTTTAGGATATTTTTTTACATTCTTTCTACACTGAAAGCAAAAATTGAAAAACAAATGGAAAAACAAAGAGGAAGTTATCTATTATAATATTGAGGTTTTAATTTGTAATGCAGTATCTCGGATATGATCTTCAGAGAAAAAAAGATAACATTTGTCTTTTATTTGTAACACATATATGCATGAAATCTAGTTTGAAGCAGTTTTTGTGGGTTTTTTTTATTCTTTTCCAAACATTTCTTTTGCTATCTTATTCTTTTTTTTTACAGGAAGTAGTTTTTAAGATACTTTTTTTTTTGAAGGAAATTATTTTTTTCATTTATAAATCTTATCACTGCTTCAGTTAAGTATGATTTTATTGGCACATAGCCACGGAAAAGACTGGGAAAGCTCTATATTATAAACCCTCTTTCCTTGCTAAGTCTCTAGTCTCTCATAATTAGTGATATTCCCTAAAATCTCTAACAAGGAAAAAAAATTGTTAGAGGGAAGGGACTAACGAAGCTCCGTAGTTCTGCCTTTATCACCATGATAATTCTTGGAAGATTCAGTTATTTTTTTTATTTTAAATAAATTTTGAAAAATTACTTCATCGAGTCAATTCAGTTTAAAAACATAAAATAAAGTTACAAGCCTTTGGCAGCAGAACAATAACGATTTTTTTTTTCGTCTGAAAATTGAAAATAATTTGTTCGAAATTCTAATATAGAAGAAAAATAGCACTCTAATTGGAGTGATTAATGATGTTTTACATTTTATAAGTTATATTTTATAAGTTACATTTATAAACATAATTTGCAAAATTATTACCATCATATTATAGATTTAATTATTACTATTATTTAAATTATTTTAATAATATTATTTTTCCTAGAATTCCTTTATAGTATTTCAATATTTTAGGAAATAGATTCATTTGGTGGTTATATTTTGGGTTTATAAACTCTGAAGCCACATTTAAAACATGTACAATACATAACAATACAATACAAATACACGTAACAATAAAATACATAGCTTAAACGACACAATATATAACATAAACAATACAATGAATCTCAGAGCAGAATAAATTAGTAGACCGAAAACTTTTTTATCGAAACTAATGTGAGAAAAAGGAATTTTTGCTAATAAACAAATTATTAAAAATGTTTGAATGAAAATAATTTAATATTTGCCACTATAAATATTTTATCTCGTAATTAAAATATTAAATTAAAAAAAAAAAAAACTTGAATGCAACCAACTGCATTTCGATATGTTAGTTAATTAATATTTGTTCTTTTAGATTTTCCCCACAAATTATTTTTTAATTATTAATTCGATGTTTTCTTTTTATTTTGACATTTTTTAAATAATTAACCTTCATATCTCTAATTTAATTCAAGAGATGTTTAATTATATTAGGATAATTTTTTACATTCTTTCAGCTTGAAAGTAAAATAATAAGTAATAGAAAAACAAACAGGAAAATATCAAATATAGAGATTTTAATTTGGGCTGCAGTATCTCCGGATATGATCTTCAGAGAGAAAAATTAACATTTGTCTTTCAATTTATAAATCATATATGCTTGAAATTCAGCTTGAAGCAGTTTTTTGCTGAGTTTTTTGATACTTTATTCAAACATTTTTTGCTATGGTATTCTTTTTTTTTTTCAGGAAGTATTTTTTAAGATACTTTTTTTCAAAAAAAACAATTTTTTTCATTTACAAATACCATCACTTTTTCAGTTAACTATGATTTTATTGGCACACAGCCATGGAAAAGACGGGTAAAGAACTTTATTATAAACCCTTTTTCCTTGCTAAATCTCTAGTTTCTCATAATTAGTGATATTCCCTAAAATCTCTAACAAGGGAAAAAGTTGTTAGAGGGAAGGGACTAACGAAGCTCCGCAGTTCTGCCTTTATCACCATGATAATTAAATTCAGGAAAAAGTGAGTGAGAATTAAAACTACCATCAGTAATTATTTGTCTTCTAATTCTTCAAGCCACTTGTTAGCTTTTTTTTTTTTTTTTACTTTGCATAATGTATGTCTTTCTGTAGATGTGTAATGTGTTTAAATTGGACACGAGCCAATAGAGGAATTCTTGAATCATTTCTATTTACCTTTGTTTAAGGAATTGCATGGAAGAATGTATTAATTTAATTTTACACTGCGGCTACTCCATTAGGAAGACATGCTGTAGAGATAGCAATGATTTTAATTAGCTCATAAAAGAAATATCTTTCCTTTAATTCACTTAAATTCTTCTTCTTCAACTCAAAGTGCAATTTATTTCTTGAAAATTCAGTTTTTTTTTATTTAAAATCTGTTTTGAAAAATTACTTCATCAAGCCAATTTAATTTAGAAATATAAAATAAAGTTACGACCCTTTGGCAACAGTACAATAACGATTTTTTTCGTCTGAAAATTGAAAGTAATTTGTTCGAAATTCTAATATAGAAGAAAAATAGCTCTCTAATTGGAGTGATTAATGATGTTTTACATTTTAAAAGTTATATTTCACCCCTAATTGTCATTATTTTCGTTTTATAAAATTAATGGGGAATGTCAAAGGAAAAAAACAACTAAAATTTTATAAAATGTTAGAAAAATCATTTTATTATGAAGTGCAGAATAAATATACCTCTTAGTTATAATTTATCTTTATGTTAGGTTTTAGTTTGTTTCCTAAGATGCAAAACAACTAGAACTAATAAAGTAATTCCGAGAATTAATTGCTTTCGGAAAAATGCCAAAATTATTTAAATGTAATATGTTATTATTTTTCGCTACATCTTTGCATTTCAAATTAGGTTAAATATGTATAATAAATTTTAGTTGAAATGCAAATACTTTAAACATTTAATATGTAATTTTTTATGTAAAATTTTACTTTTATTTCCTGAAATTTATCTATTTATTTAATTTTATTTATTGAAATATATATAATATATATATATATATATATATACAACCTCTTTCTGATAAATTATAAAATGCTTACTTTTGTTTATCTAACACTTTACAGGTTTGGTTTGTCACTCTATGATCATTTTGTGCCCACTTCTTGCTAACTAGACCGGGACCTTTTTATTTTGTAAAATCTAAATTAAATATTCTAGACGCCATATACAAACAGCACCTTTCCAATAAATAATAGAAAATATTTCTGTTCAGCTAACGCTACACATATCAATAATGTGTAAAATATGCCTGTATAAGACATATATAGTAAAGAAATCCAATCTAAAAAAAAAAAAAAATTTAATTAAAATGTTTTCTTCAGTTTTCCTATAGATAAGTTTCCACCGATAAAGAAATCCTTTCTGAAACACGTTGCTGTGACAAGCGATGTGACATACATTTTAAAGAATGTCACCACCTGCTCTCCGCTTGTCAAAAAACAGTCCTCGAAGTTTTTTTCTCTTTTCCCGATGTTTTCTTTTCTGGAGCCTTTGTTTTATAAGAGCGGTGACAAAAGATAAAAATACCCTTTTTCTATCGACGGGACGAAGTTTTATTGTGCACTTCCATCATGGAGTTGTGTAGTGATAGATAGAACGTGTCATACACAGCGATTCGATAAATCAGATTCTTTTTTTTTCCCTCAAAGTTTATTTATTATGTTTTTTTCTTTGTTCAATATTTTTACTTATTTGTTAATTTTTTACATAGAATTTTATTGATTTTTACTTTATCTTATATAATGTATTAAATATCTAATGTTCAAAAACAAGAATGAAAATAATAATAATAAACTGTATAATCTTTCAATAACAGTTGTTATAAATTTATCATTTTAACAGATGACAACGCTCATCCACGTAGGGCACAATTGATCCACCACTTTATAAAAGAAAAGGACATTTTCTTGACAAATTGGCCAACCAGATCTCCAGAATGAAACCCTATAGAATATACATGTGATAGTCTACGGCGGAGGAATGTAGCTTGCTTTGCACCTCTCAATATCATCTAAAACCTTTAAAAATCCCACATGCATTCATAAAATGTCTGAGTATTACTAGAAATTCCTAATTTGAGAGTTGTATAATTGTAAGAAGAGAACATACCTTATCATCATTTTTTTTTATATATAATTTAAGCTTATACATCTATGTAAAAGATGAGATATTTTTCTTTTACGGGGTAGGAAGTCAGCTCAGATCTCTATAGTGAAATTAGACCTAAATTTAAGGTGCATTCCGATCCACTACAAACATCCATGAAACATATATATAAATATTTTTTTTATTTTTTTTTATTTTCAATGGCAGATTATGAACAGTTACAGCAAAAACATACAACATACAACAACAACAAAATAATACAACAAAAACATGTTGAAACAGAGTTGCAAGAATGCCAAGTTGCAGATCTTTAAGCCACTAAAAAGTGTTACCAGGTGCACCACGGGGAGGTAGATCTTCTGCGCACCCATAATATATAAATATTATAAATATAATAAATAATATTTAATACATTATATTATTTTTTATACATAACCCATTACCTTTTTTGTTTATATAGCTTGAAATATATAATATATAATTAAAAGGTAATAGGTATGTTCTTCTAATGTTGTTATACTGTTCTCAAATTGTGAATTTCTACTAATGCTCAGACATTTCATGATTGCTTATGGTAGGACAGATTGTGGAGAAATGAGATTGGTTTATATTATAAAAATAGCCCCACAACAGATATATTACATATGCATGATAGTATGCAGGATTCATCAGTGCAGGGAACTTAAAATATGTATATAAATATTCTTCTCTTCAATAGTGCAACAGACCCATAATGAGCCAAGGCCGTCTGCCTAGTGGCACATTCCCAAACAAGATATGTTTTTCTTTATACGGGGTAGGGTTATTAGCCCTAAGCCCAACGCTCTAAAAGTCATATTATACTGGGACCTAGCCCAACTAAGGTTTAAGGTGGATTTCTAAGCCAGTGGGCAATCGGCTTTGGCACACTAGGGGCTGTTGCGCTATTGAAGAAAAAGGGAATTTATAAACATGTATTTTAAGCTTCCAGAACTGATGATCCTGCATACTAACTTGTATGTTTATACCGTATGCGTATGTTTTATACCTGTACAAATGTCAATTTGATAATGCAAATCAATCTAATTTCTTCACAATCTGAACTATAGTTCTGGCTCATCAAAAGTGAAAATTCTAATAAATTCTGGACACCAGTGTGCATTAAAAATTTTTTTGAATTAAATACAAGTACTTATTATCTCCACATGATTGGAGAATTTAAATTTAAATCAAAAAGATGCAATTCATAAAAGAAATTTAAAAGAAAAATCAGATCTAAAAAAACAACTTATAAACGGCACCCTCTCAAAATGCAGGAAGAAAACAAAAAAACTGAACTTACTGTAAGAACCTTCTTTTCAGTTTCTCTCAAAGTTACCCTTTTGATCTTCGGAGTACTTTTTCCAATTGAGAAGATTTTGAAAAGAAAAAAAATCGGCAGTTCCAGTTTTTAAGAGGAATAGAACAGAGATTTCAAATACTTTTACACTCACAGTAATAGATCTTTGAACATTACAATTGTATATGACTACTTCGTTGAACTTTTCATTCAGCGTTCCTGCAATACATTTCAATTATCGCTGAAAAAAAGGACACATCAGTCACTTATCGATTTAGAGCTCATATTTACTTTTCTTTGCCAGTACTGAGAATATTGATTTTTGTTAATCTATGTCAATGTAGATTTATATTGTGTATACGATAATAAGACCTATTAAAATGACACTGAGTAGAATTTTTTTTATTATACGTAATGCTGAATATTTGCATTACGTATATTACGCACTGCTCTCTTTTAACTTGCTCACTTGATATTATAAAACACAAAACACTACAGCAAAATAATCTTATTAAACTGTAGCATATGTCAATAGAATTTAACTTATGTATTTTGATTAAGTTAATTACCCTTAAACAACAATTTGTTGGCTGTATTTAACAATTAAAAGTAAAAGTTTAAAATCAATCAAGTCATTAAATAAATTAAAGTCATTAAAACTGAGGATATTAAAAACCAGGAGTATATATGCATATATATATATATATATATCTTATATGTAATATATATATATAAAGATTGATTAAAATGAAACTTAAACTGTGATTAGCCAATATACTTTTTTAAAGTTACTAAAACAATAATTTTTCATTAATAAATCTTCTCAATACAAAACAAAAGACAAACGAATAAAAAAGCGAATGATTCTTCAAGAAATATGTGAAAATAAATGATAAAATGAAAGAAAGGGAATTGAATGAAATAAAATTCGAAAAGAATGTTCCATTTTGAAGAGAAGAACAACAACCATTCATCTTCATCTTCCCGCTTCAAGAGCCAACTTCACTAACTATTCGTAACGAAATTCAGCGTGTCCACCAATCACAGAGGGATAGCTTGGGTTTCTGGAAAGAAAAAAATTATTCATTCTTTTTATTATAAAAAGTTTGAAATCTAGATTTTTTTTTCCCTGTGATTCAAATCGAAAAGCCGACTTTCAGAAATGAGATTGAAGAAACCTGTGCAAACAAAAGAAAAATAATTGAACTTCAACTTCTATATGAAGGAATCCATAAATTTTACCTTTCATTCTATATTGCTTTACGTTCTTCCAAAATGATAGATTTTTGTAGTTTTATAGAATTCCGGCTGTCTCATAAATCTACGTAGAAAATATTGAAACAATGTATTAATTTTTTTTCTACAAAAATATAAAGAATATCTTAAATAAAACATTTAACATATAATGCTATACATATTTAAGAAAACATTTTCATTAGTATTACATTGAATCTTCTCATATTGCCCAACTGTTATATTTTCCTCTTATATATCATTAGTTATATAACTTGACGTTGCTTGTCTTCAATAAAACTATGTATTTTTACTTGATTAAATCTAAATGACACGAAAAAAATCTGCAAAGGTATTCGGAAAATATTTAAAAATGTTAGTAGAACAACATTTTAAAATGAAAAATAAGTATATCATTAAAAATAAATAAATAAAACTAAAAAATTAATAAATATAAAGATTGTATTCGTATGGGAAGATATAAAAGTTATCCTTAAAATTTAGAATTAAATGTAAGAACAAAAGGTACACTAATCTTAAAAGAAGAATTTTAGAATTCCAACCGATTTTTTCTTGAAAAATCATATATTCATTTTTGAAATAGAATAGTCGTTGCTTTCACAAGACGATCTTTTAAAACAATTTTATATTATTATTTTTTCTGAATTAATTTTTTTACTAAACTATTTAATAATTACTCAATTATTTTCTAAATAAATATTGTGTATAAAAATGCTTATGAAAGAAATTTAAGAAAAATTATTACAGATTTCAGTGAATATTCGATTTTAATATCAATTTGAAATTTAAAACGATTGTTTTCAATGTGATTTATGGTTTCATTTAAAATGAATGTATATCTTTGTTTCAGAATTATAATATTTTAATAATAATAATATATTTTGATAACAAGTGAACATTACAGTCAATTAAATTTATATATATCATTTAGATAATGTAATAATAAAAATAATTTTAGTTTTTTGAAGATCTAAATATTAAACGAATATTAACTTTAGTTGAATCTGAAAGTTTATGATTAATGCTAGAAAATTTTACCCGATATATAATCTTAGAAAGTAAATTATTATAACACACCTCAAAGCGTTTAATTAACATCAAATGCATTCAAAATATAATAATATAGCTTCCATATTGTGGGTATTTATATGAATTATTTAAACATACAGGATATAAGGTAAGTTTAATTTGTTGCACATTTTTTTTTTAATTAAGCCGCAGTAAGTTAACGAATTCTCACAGGACATGATTCTCGGATTTTTTTTATTTACTGTCAGGAACTTTATCAAATTAAGCCGATAAAGTATTTATTCTCCCAATTTAGCTGTCTGAATGTGAATGTTTGTCTTATGTGAGTCTAATAGATGATTAAGCAAATGTACAGAAGCTATTTGTACAGTAATTAGATGAATAGTTGAAAGAAATTAAGAGAGTGACATATTATCACATATCTTGCATTTTTTTCTGATAATTTGACATTTAAATAATGCCTCAACTTTATATGATTAACATTTAATATCTCAGAAAGAAACATTATTTCATTGTAAAAAATATGCCTTATGATATTATAATATACAGTAACAAAACGAATAAACATATAATTTATTTTGTATTTTATATTTTATTTTAATGAAACAAATGAATTATTCATATATTTAGAAAGAAAACGCAAGTTAACAATAACAGTGCAAGAAATATTCGTTAAGTCAAAATAAATGACAGATTTTGTTACAAATAGTTTACAATCATTACTTAGTTTGATATATTTTGGCTTTTTTTTAACAGTGTGCATTCTTCGAGGCTTAGAATCGAACAGTTTTGAAGTTATTGAATTCGGTATAGTATTCCATTCTCCTGGAAGAACAATTTTTACATAAACTTTGCAAGAAATCATAATTTTCTTGGTTATTTAAAACATCCTGTGAATGCTCAATGTAATTGAAATTGCCGACCGTGGATAAAAAATATAGTTAATTTTGCGTGTTATAAACCAAAGCCTAATGTTTAATACTGTATATACGTTATCATTATTGTGAATAAAAATATAATAAATATGAAGTAATGCAAATATTAGATTAAATATAAGTTATATATAAATTTGCAATACTAGATTATAAATTATTGTTTAATATATCTGTGTGCATATTAAAATTCATGATCCCTTCTGAAAATGTATAAATTCCCGACATCAGAAACATTCATATAACTTCTAACAAGTAATAACAGCCTTGCCCCAACATGGAGCCGTTGTTACACTGATGATGATGATGAGACTAATAAAATTAAAATTATGAATTTCGTCGACTGTAAACGTTTAGGTTTTAAATAATGAAATATTTTAATAATGGAATTACAGGAGAAAATCTCGAATTCTTTCGAACTATTTTAACAAATTAATATTACTTAGATTTACATTATTTTTATAATTCACTGCATTGACTTTTTTCTTTTTCTTACTTTCCAAACATTAAAAAAAAAAAAAAACTGTAGCCAAATCTTGAATTTTTCTGAATACTTTAAGCCCTTCTCTCAAAAGAAAGAACCAAATCCACAAAATCGTTTTCTTTTTTTGTAATAGGCGAATCTCAAATTCACTTTTAAAGTTCTTCCAGAACAAATAAAAGTAATTCGAAGACAAAACGAGAATTTTTAGAAGCAAATTGGGATTTATCTTTTCCTGAGAAAGATATGAGGGTTTCTTTTTTTTTTTCTTACTTTTTATTTTTACCGTCGTTACGAGAAAGAAGCCAGTTCATTCGGACGAATTGTTGCCTTGGCGGCATCTCTTATTAAATGAAAGTGCTTCGGTGAGAAAAAGTTTTCGCAGGAAACAAGGCAATTTCATTTTCGGAATTACTTCTTTTGATTTTAACACGCTTGCCACGCTGAAGTTGTACGTTTATTTTCATGTAACTGACACCAGGTTTTCCATTAAAATTTAATGTGGTTGATGTTTGCTGTCTCGAGTTTTATATTCGTGGAAAAAAGTCCTGTTTAGGCATCGTTAAATTTTACATTGGACGACGTGTGCTTTTTTCTCTGCTGTGTTCGAAATTAAAAGCAATTTCAAATTTCTAAACACTATCATAAAATGGTAAAATGCCCATATGAAAAATTAAATTTTATTTACGTAACAAATTGGGATACATTAAAAAGGTTTTCTTCTTATTTAAATTAAAATTTTGTTACTAACTTTTGTGGCAGTAAATGCACTCATAACATTTGTACTAGATTAATAACATTGAAATAATTTTTTATTTTGTTCTTGATTTATTTATTTTTTAACTCAATAGGCTTTCTAACTGTTTGCAAATTTCAGAATTTAGTTATTTATAGACCTATAATAAGAATATTATTTTAATTTTTAAAAGAAAAATTTGTTATATGGCTTTTAATATTTAAATTTGTTATATGGTTCTTGATATTTAAATTTGTTATATGGTTTTTAATATTTATGTCTTAATATTTAAAATTTGTTATACGGTTTTTTATTTTAATCTCATTCTATAACTTTGTATAACGATTCCTGAATCATTTTTTAAAAGTTGAAATTTATCATTCCAAATGAAATTTAATGAGTATCATTAATGTTCAGTTAAAATATAGTTTAATTACAATGAATCTTAAGAATTATTTTGCCTTTTTGAATAATTTTTGTTTGATGGTTTTAAGAAAGAATCTGACTGACTTTATAATAAACTGTGCAGTACGATTACTCATTTCAAAGAAGTAAAAATAACTAATTCATATTTATTAGAATTAAATATTGTATGAGAAAAAGCATAAGTTGAATAAAATTTCAAATTATTATCTATTATGGGCAATCAAACATTTCTCGTTGGAGGGCGTGGTTGGATTGTATATGCAAATTAGCGCTTCGCCAATGCTGGTATATAAGTACCAACAACGAAGCATGGAATTATTGTATTTTATTTCTGAGGTATGTGAAAATGCTGAAACCTTAAAAACAGCGACGCTAGTATCGCATGCGCCCAAGCAGGAACATCACGTTGTTATTTATTTATTTATTTTTTGCTGCCAAAGTACAAAGACCGGTTGGCATTCATGGGAGAATGAGGATTGTGTATGAAGAAGCCTGTCTATCGAGAACCATCATAGTGGAATGGTGCTCTAAAGTTCAATGTTGAAGGCAACACGTTTCTTGAGCCTATTGTTGTAGGAACGAAAGCTGGTGCCGTTATTGGGAACATGAGTCGAAAGAGTCGACCATGCAGTGGTGTCATCCTTCGTCCCAAGTAGCTCAAGAGCCGGTCATCTGCAGGAAAAGAAATGCTCACTTGTTATTACCAGGGCCCAATGCTTATTGATTTCTAGGATTCATGTATCTCCATCACTGCGTAACGCAGGAGAGATTCTGATGCGCAATTAAGGCAAAAAGTGATTTTGCATCGTGATAACGCGTGTTCTCATATCGCAAATGTCGTAACACAGAAGATACACTCACTAAAATATGTGGGACACACGAACACGCATCTTACGGTCATGATCTGTCTCTCTGAGATTTTCACGAGTTTGGTCCCTCAAAAACTGATGAAATTGAATGAAACTGATTAAGGAACAAAAACATATTTAAGACACCAGAAAGTAATTAATAAAACGAAAACATATCAAGGACATGAGAAAGTAATTAAGAAAACGAAAACACATCAAGGACTCGAGAAAGTGATTAAGGAAACGAAAAAGAGATCAACGCACGAGAAAAGTAATCAAGGACACGAGAAAAAGGGATCAAGTGCAAGAGAAATGTACAATCACACGAAAAGGGATCTAGTGCCATTAAATGTAACCCAGACACGAGAAAAAAAGAGATCACGGTCACGAAGAAAGGGATCAAGGGCACGAGAAAAGTAATCAAGAAAATGAATAACCCATCTCCTCAAAATAATACACTTAATTTTATCAGTAAAAATATACCAATAAGAAAAAAATCAAAAGTCTTCCAGAAGCCAAGCACCCAATAATGCTATGGGTAAAAAAAAAAAAAAACCAAATTCTGATATATAGGTGAATTATCTAATATAAATAAAAGTAAAGACTGAATGAAAACTGCAGTGACTTTGTTGCAGTCAAAGCAAATTATTAAATCAGGAAATCTTTATTCTATTGCTAGTCTGTTACGCCAGTATTCGATGGATTTTGGTTTATTTTCTCCACCACAACAAACGAAGAGGAAAATAAATTTGATTCGGAGAAAATAAATCAGATTTAGAAAGATTTCATTTAATCTGATTGGTCGAATTTGAAACCCGTAGTTCCAAAATGTAGATGACAACATTTACTTAGACATGAACTCTTATAAAGTTACTTTCAATTCAATTCACATTGAAACGGGATTGCAAATTCTTGGTAAGCTCCTCCAGGGCAATTCATGTTACTCAGTGACTGATTTAATTTCTTGCATTCGAAGATGTATTATTGATTTCTTTTGAATTGAAAGTTAAATTAAAATATAACAAACAGTTTCATGTCTTAAAATAAAAAAATGAAATTACAAAAACAACGAAGTTTTAAAATTCAATATCAATATCATCAATGATAGTATTTTAAACATAAATAACTCAATTATGTAGATGCTTACATACAAACATGCAAACTAAATGTACTCATGTCTTTAGATGTAAGGCATTTAAAATATTTTTTTTTCGTCTGTTAAATTATATATTTGAATGTTTAATTAAAGCATATAGAAAATATTTTCATTTGTTTTAAAAATTTTAACTCATGCATATTTATATCTTTAAATTACTGTTATCATTAATTAATTAATTAAACCGTTATTTCAGTTAAACCGTTAAATTACAGTAATAACCATTAATTAAAAATTTATTTTAATGTTACAACATGCCTATTTAAATTAAAAGACCACTAAATACCGTAAGCGAGACAAAAACTTCGCAATCAATGAAAACTTACAGAAGTCTATATTTGATAAGACTGCAATACGAAAATATTAAATAATTATATATATATATATACTTTAAAACTATAGATAAGCTAAAGATAGATAGATAAGCATAAAAATATATAAAAAAAAGATATGCTCTATTCTTAGAATTATACAGTTGTCAAATTGTGAATTTCTACTACGACATTTAATGGTTGCTTGTGTCAGAAAGTATTGTTGATATATTTATAGTATGTAGGATTCATTAGTGCTGGGAGTTTAAAATTTGTAAATAAATAATCATAAACTCTTCTATTGTTTGTTTATATGATATTTATATACAGTTATTGTTTTCATAGTTATATGTTTGCAAATTTGCCATTTTAACAACATTAATCGTCTTTTCAAAATGTTGATTTGAAATCGCATATTTAATTATAATCACGTGATAATGTAACATTATGTTTCATTATGAATTAGTATGTGTAACTATAGTATTAAGATAGCAGATCTGGCTGTCATATTTTTGTTACAATGACTTGAGGATATTAACTGCATTTATTCACCACGATTAAGATAATTGTTATCCCTATTATGCACTTATTTGCCTAAGTTGTATATAAAGTATGTTTATTAATTATTTAAATAGCTTTGTTTTGTTTTCATGTGCAAGTAATCCTTCTCCATAAGCATCTGATGGCCTTCAAGGCTGTTGTAAATTGGTATAATAATAGCAGGGCTGGCAACATTTTAGTTTAATGGTAATTGCAGAATATGTATTAGCAGTATATGGTCATTGTTAAGATTGGTTATTGTTATTGCAGTAATTGGTTTTTATAGAATATGTTATTGTGATACTTTTAGTATATTTTATATTTTAAATATACTATATTAATATAGTATATTATATATAATATACTATATTATTTAGTATACTTTTAGATTTTTCGAATCAGTTAAGCGTTTTCTGACCAAGTACCAGTATTGTTTATCATTCTAAAATAGCAACACACTTATTTTCAATACAGAGAAAACAATTTTTGTTTATTATCTTTCAAACTAACAAAAATCAAATCAAATACTAACAAAATTTTAATAAAATATTTAAAATAGAAAAATATAAGCCTTAATTTTACATTCTAGCTATTTTGAAAAGGAGTATACTGTTTATTGTTATAATATCTTTTCTATGATATATAAAACTTCTTCAATCCCAAGAATAAAATAAAAAGTAAAATGTATCTATATATTTTTGTAAATTATTTATATATATATATATTATACTTAGTTGTATGAAAATTGGTAAAATTCCTTATATTTCCATGCAACAGTTATGCGTTCATATCAATTCTTGAATTAAATGTAAATTCCACCATCTGTCCCATCAATAAGATCATAGCAAACACAGCTTCAAACCAAACACTTCTTCCTTTACACACGGATAGATCTCTTTTTCCGGGAAGTATCTTTGGCGTTTCAATCTCTTCAACCATTGGCTCACTACCGTAAAACTCGGAACTACTTCCCGCATATTGCCTTCTCGAAAATTATTCCACGAAAAGGAAAGGAAAACTGGAGGACAAAAAAAATAAAGCGAGGTAAAAGTCTCTGCCGAATGTCTCCCTCAATGCACACCTATCATTCTTCAGACTGTTGACTCTGTCAATACACAGATTTTTAAGTGTCTCGAGCCATGGCCAAAGGTATTGGGAATTGAAGCATAGACTTCTCAAGTTAAACCTTTTCATTTGTAGAGAGATGAGTGTGTATGCAAATACAAACTGTCGTCGCCCAAGACGACGGGATGGGTTGTCGTCTGATCGAACGGTCGGTGGAAACCTTTGAGGAAGAGGGAAGAAAGGAATCTTTATTTCCCGTGGGTAGGGGATGTATTTCAGGGTGGTAAACAGAAATGAATTTGTACTCAAAGATTAAAATCAACCAAGAGACTGATTTGAGAGAGCAATGGAAAACATTTGTCACAAATGTTATTTTAGTGAGGCAAACACGCTCAAAAAAAAATCAAATCAAGTCTTTTAAAAAATAATTTAAATTTTTGTTTAACTTTTAATTATTTGCCTAATATCCCGTAGAGTTAATGTTTTCCAATTATCCCACACAATCCATCCATTTGAAAATCTGTTGGTTTTCTTTCGCAACCAACTTTTTAGAAATGAATGTGTTATTTGTTTGTTTATTTTTACTTCATAAATTCGGGAGGTTCCTTTTCCTAAATTATATTATAATAAATTGCACGAAAATAAACAATTGAAGCAATCAGTTATGAAAATGTCAATAAAAATGCACTGATTTATCTGATATTCAGGAGAGAAATGGAACAAGAAGGAGAATATTGATATAAATTATCATCATGATAATTTGTTTCTCCTCCAGACCACCCCCCAATACTGCGTCAAGGCATTGATGGACAAGTAATTCCCTGTGAAAAAAAATTTAAGAATTTATGCAGGAAAATAATTTGCCAAAACGTCAGGCAGTGGACTCGAATACCTTAATCTCAAAATAAAGCGACCTTATTTGTATTTTTAATCAGGCGAAAAGAATAGACTTTATATATTACTCGTATTTTGTAAAGATGTGTTCAGGTGTTTTTCTAAGTGACTTATATATAATGCTAAAAACGTATCATGCACATAAATGAATTTTTCTGGCATGAAATTGACTAGAAATTATAGTTGTTCAAAGGTTTTTTTTTTTTTAAATGGATATTTTATTACTTTCTTGTTATTTTTCTCTAATTGTTTCAATTCCTCAGCCATTTTATTGGGGATGTATTTTTTCAGAAGTAGGAAATCGATCTTTAATAGAACCACAAGTGAATTTGTATAATACACAAATGTAAATTTAAAACTTTCCATATCTTCAAACCTATGTTTCAAATTCACTTGCAATTCGTCTACTTTTCAATGGTAACCGCAGTTAATTAATCAAAAGGCGCATTTGCTCAAAGTTGTTCTAAACCAGAGGTTTCCCTAAATCAATGGCATCACCATCAATTCTGCTCGCTACAAACTATTTTGATTACATAGAAAAATGTAACATTTAAAAATAACCGTACAAAATACTTTACATTAAGAAACACAATACGATAACAAAATATGACCCATTAAGAAACAGGAATAACTGACGTACATAATGAAGTTGAACAATTGAACTTTAATTAATAACATGAGATTTGTCCTAAACACATACCATAGTTGACGTACATAGGTAATTCACATAAAGGAATTAAATATTACAATTATGACTAAGTAGACTAATTATCTGTAACTTTCAACTGAACAAATTTTGCAGTTGTCAGTGGAAAATTACAACTATACTAGATCTGCTACTCGGTACAAAACGGTGTTGTATACTTCGACTAACTAAGGATAATTAGAGTTTTTTGTAATTCTGCCGCTCCATTGAAGATGTTACTGTGCTACTTTTTAATTCAAAATGCCATCTCAGCTACAGTGACATGTCTTTTTGACATTTCTCCGTAAGTAACAACCGAAATTGTGAACTTAAATGCGTCCTCGCCGTCTAGTTCCGGAATGAAAATGTCTGTATAATTCAAAACTGCAGTGCGTTGGTATGATGGGCTAGTTAGATCTTAGCCCTTGGGACTGGATGGAGTAGTCAGTATGGACCTTAGGCTGTAAAATTTGGAAACACAGCTTCTGTCGTCACCTTTATTAATGGAAAGGATTTATATGATCCTAGATATAAGGATAAGACGTCTGCAATGAAATATCACTGCTTATTTTTCGTGTATAATAAATAATTTGTTTTTTAATTCTACATGGCACTGAGTAATGTAATTTTATTATACAATTAGGCGAATACAATATATATATAAAATATATTAAATTTAATTTTAATAGGAAGAGTTTTGACTCATTTAGAAATAATGACAATTAATGAAAATTTTGATTATTTCTGTATGCATAAATTATTTTCTCATTTATTTCCAAAAAATATTTTTGAATTTTTTTTTTTTTTTTTGTAGTCAATTTATACAAAATGCTTTGTAAATGATTTTAGCCTTTTCACATTTCATGATATTAGGTGATTCCTTATCAATACAATAAACATTTTATTCTAATGATACATTATTTTTTTAGTGGTCTTGTTATTTAAATCAGCTTTTTATTTATTTTAAATAATTTTCCGGGAAATTTTGCATAAACAACTAAAAATATTTCTATATGCTTTAGTTAAAAATTCAAGAATATAATTTAACATACAAAAAATATTTAAAAAAGTTTTACACCATAAAGTCATAAATACATTTAGTTTACATGTTTGTATATAAGCATATATATAATTGAGTTATTTATGTTTAAAATGCTATCATTGATGATATTGATATTGAATTTTAAAACTTCATTGCTTTAGTAATTTCTATTTTTTATTTCAAATCATGAGACTGTTTGCCATACTTAATTTAACTTTCAATTCATAGAAATCCAATAATACATCTTCGAATGTACAAGAAATTAAATCAGTCACTGAGTAACCTGAATTGCCCTGGAGGAGCTTAACCAAGAATTTACAATCCCCGTTTCAATGTGAATTGAATTGAAAGTAACTTTATAAAGTTCATGTCTAAGTAAATGTTGTCATCTACATTTCGGAACCTGAGTTTCAAATTCGACCCAATCAGATTAAATGAAATCTTTCTAAATCTGATTTATTTTCTCTGAATCAAATTTATGTTCCTCTTCGTTTGTTTTGTGGAGAAAATAAACCAAAAGTCTATCGTATACTGGCCTAACAGACGAGCAATAGAATAAAAGATTTCCTGATTTAGAAATTTATAACTGTAACAAAGTCACTCGCAGATTTTTTGTTCAATCTTTACTGTTTTTTTGTATTGATAATTTAGCGATATATCAGAAATTTGTCTTTTTTTTTTTACCCCTAAAATTACTGGTTTGTTTGGGGAGATTGGGTCCTTTGCTTTCTGGATGACTTCCTGATTTTTGTTCTTTATTTTGTTTTTATCATACAATTATGTGTATTGTTTTAAGGCGAGAGATTTTTCATTTCTTGACTTTTTTTCGTGTCCTTGATCTATTTTCGTTTCCTTAATCACTTCATTCAATTTTAACAAAGACTTCCTTTAAGGGACCAAAGGCGGGAAATTTCACAAAAAAGAGAGAGAGACAGATATAGAGAAATCATGATTCTAAGGCGGTGTTCGAGTGTCTAATAGAGTTCAGGGAGTTTAATCCTATGTTACGATATTTGCGATATGGGGGGACATGCGTTATCACGAAGTAGAACCACTTTTTCCGTTAATTGCACTTCGTAATCTCCTTACTTTAGGCTAGTAGAAAGCCCTAGTTATAGATAGCTGGAACATTGAAAGCATTAAAAACAATGAGCCCTGGTGATTAAAAACAGGAAAACTATCATTTTTCCAGCAGATGAAATGGCCTCCTTTGAACTTCTTGGTTTAGAAGGAGACATCACTACATGATGGATGATTTTTCAACCCAAGTTCACAATGAAACCACCAGCTCATGTTGTTTCAACAATGGGCTCAAGAACATTTCGCGTTCAACATTGAGCACTTGAGTACACCATTCCACTCAGAGCAGTGGTTTTCGACAAACGTGCTTCTCCCCCTTTGCTATAACTGTAACAAAGTCACTGCAGTTTTTCGTCCAGTCTTTACTGATTTTTTATTAGATAATTCAGTGATATATCAGGAATTTGTTTTTTTTACCCATGACATTATTGGTATTGTTTAGGAGATTGGATCATTTGCTTCCTGGACGACTTCCCGATATATTTGTTTCTTATTGGTTTATTTTGAAGCAGAATCACATTTCCCCTGCACTGCCCTCTAGTAATCTATCCAGCTATACGTTCCCCAACCCCGGTGATGGAGACCACAGGATCCTTGAAATCAATAAGAAAGTGGCACTGGTAATCAAAGAACAGGGTAAGTAACACTTTTCGAGTAGATAGCAGGCTCTTGATCCCCTTGGGACGAAGGGATGACACCAATGCATGGACGACGCTTTCGCCTCAAGTTTCTAAAGACGGTACCAGCTTCATTGAATGTAACAATGAGTTCTATCTATTACAGTTTTTCTGTAAGTTTATTTTGAGAAGAAAATTTTTAAATCAGTTAGACGAAAACATGCTACTTAATGTATCTTAATTTGTTAAATAAATAACATTTAAAATTTATCATATGCTTAGCCATTTTATTATCGTGTCAGCAGATAAAAAGAAAGCACACGTCATCAAATGTAAAAACTTAACGATCCTCAATAAGACTTTTTTTCTTCAATGAATATAAATTTGGAGACAGCAAATATCAACCACTCTAAATTTTTAATGGAAAACTTGTGTCAGTTATATGAAAATAAACGTACAGCATGCGTGTTAAAATCAACAAGAAGTAATTCCGAAAATAAGATTGCCTTGTTTCCTGCGAAAACTTTTTCACCAAAACACTTTCATTTCATACGATGAGATGCAGGCAACAATTCCTCCGAATGAACTCGCTTCATTCGTAACGACGGAAAAATAAAAAAGTAAAAAAAAAAAAGAAAGAAAAGAAGGAAAACGTCATATCTTTCTCAGGAAAAGATAAACTCAATTTGCTTCGAAGTAATTCTCTTTTTGTCTTCGAATTACTTTTTTATTTGCTCTGGAAGAACTTTAAAAGTGAATTTTGAGGATTCGCCCTATTACAAAGAAAACGATTTTGTGGATTCGTTAAAAACCCGAATCCGCAAAATCGGGCTTCACGTATTCAGAAAATTCAAGATTTGTCCTAGTTTTTTTGGTATGGAAAGTAAGGAAAAAGTAGTGGGCAATGACGTGAAATAAAAAAGCAGAACATAAGTAATCTTAGTTTGTCAAAATAGTTCGAAAAGAATTCCAGATTTTCTCCAGTATTTCAAGTATTGCAAATATTTCCGTATTAAAACATAAAACATTTACGATCGACGAAATTCATAATTTTAAATTTCATATTTCAATTTTTAATAATTCTATAATATAAATGTAACTATTTGACTAGTACTAAATTCAAAAATTTACAGGAATATAAGCTTTTAAAATGTCTTTAAAAATAAACGTATGCATATCCTTATGTTGAAATTTGTATTAAATAATTAAACAAAAAGATTTTCTGTTTTAAATTTCCGAATTCCACAAAAATTATTTCTTTTAATTTTTGATTTACTGATGCAAATAAATAATTTGTTTTTATAATGGGAATATGATTCCTACCATTTAGTAAACATCTTTTAATAAACAAAGTATTAAAAAATATCTGAATGAAAAGTATTTAATATTTGCCACTGTAAATATTTTATCTCGTAATTAAAATATTAAATTAGATACAAAAAAATTTGAATGCAATCAATTGCATTTCAATATATATTAAATACATTTAATATATGCTTATGATAAATGCCTTTAATATATTAAACATGTCAATATGCATTTAATATTTATTTTAGGCTTTTCCACAAAAATACTTTTGTATATAAATTCAATGTTTTATTTTTTTTATTTTTATAAATGATTTAAGTAATTAATCTTCATATCTTTAATGTAATTCAAAAGATGTTCAAATTATTTTAGATATTTTTTTACATTCTCTTCATTGAAAGCAAAAATGAAAAAATAGAAAAGACAAACAGGAAAATATAAAAATATTGAGGTTTTAATTTGTAATGCAGTAACTCTACTTTGATACTTTATCGAAACATTTTTTTTTTGGTATCTATTTTTTTTTTTACAGGAAGTAAGTTTTTAAGATACTTTTTTTCAAGTAAAAAGTTTTTTGGCGCACAGCTGCGGAAAAGACTGGGAAAGATCTTTATAATAAAACCTTTTTCCTTGCTAACTCTTTAGTTTCTCATAATGAGTGATATTCCCAAAATCCCTCACAAGGGAAAAAGCCTGACGAAGCTCCTAGGGACGAAGTTCCGTAGTTCTGCCTTTTATCACCAAGATAATTAAATTCAGGAAAAAGTGAGTAAGAATTAAAAACTATCATCAATAATTATTTGACTTCTTATTCTCCAAGCCCCTAGTTAGCTTTTTTTCTTACTTTTGCATAATGTATGTCTTTCTGTAAAGATGTGTAATCTGTTTAAATTGGACACGAGCCAATAGCGGAATTTTTTGAATCATTTCTGTTCTACCTTGCTTAACGGACTACATGGAATAATGTATTAATTTAATTACACACTGCGGCTACTCCATTAGTGAAGACATGTTTCAGAGATAGCAAATGATGTTAATTAGCTATAAAAGAAATATTCTTTTCCTCTAATTCATTTTAAATTCTTCTTTTTCAACTCAAAGTACAATTCGTTTCTTGAAAATTGAGTTTTTTTTTTTTTTTTATTTTAAATATATTTTGAAAAATTACTTCATCTAGCCAATTCAATTTAGAAACGTAAAATAATGTTGGGGGCCCTTGGCAACAGTACAATAAGGTTTTTTTTTCGTCTGAAAATTCAAAAAAGCAATTTGCTCAAAAATTCTAATATAGAAGAAAAATAGCACTCGAAGTGATTAATGATGATTTCCATTTTTTTATAAGTTATATTTCATACCTAATTTGATTATTTTCATTTTATAAAATTAATGGGATTGTCAAATGGCATAAACATGAAAATTTTATAAATGTTAGAAAATCATTTTATTATGAAATGCAGAATAAAATTCTTAATTATCATTTATGTTTTTGCAAAGTTTTGGTTTGTTTCATAAGGTGTAAAACAAATTAGAACTAACAAAGTAATCCTGATAATTAATTGCTTTTTGAAGTATGCCAAAATTATTTAAATGCAATATGTTTTTATTTTTCGCTACATCTTGTACTTAAAGGTGTAGATAAATATGTATTACAAATTTTAGTTAAAAAATGCAAATACTTAAAACATTTAATATGTAATTTTATTTTGAAATTTACTTATTTCGTGAAATTTATTATTTATATGTACATATATATAACCACTTTCCTGATAAATTATATAAAAGTCCTTGCTTTTGTTTAGCTAACTCTTTCACAGATAGACTTGGTTTGTCGCTCTACGGTTATTTTGGCACACTTCTGGAAACTAGACTGACCTTTTTATTTCAAACCCAGATTAAATATTCTAGAGGTCATATACAGCAACACCTTTCCAATAAATAATAAAAAATTTTTTGTGCTAACACTACACATATCAATAATGTGCAAAATATGTCTATGTAAGATATGTATAGTAAGGTAATTCAATTAATTAATTAAAATGTTTTTCTGCAGTTTTCCTATCGATATGTCTCCACCGATAAAGAAATCCTTTCTGAAACATGTTAGACAGGCGATGTGACATACATTTTAAAGAATGTCACCAATTGCTTCCGCTTGTCAAAAATAGTCCTCGAGACTTTTTTTTTCACTTCTTCACCCCTATATTTTCTTTTCTGGGGCCTTTGTTTTAAAAGAACGGTGACAAAAAGATAAAAAATACCACCCCTTCTATCGACAGACGTTTTATTGTGTGTGTACTTCCTTTTCATATGAGCTGTGTACTGATAGATAGAACATGTCATACACCACGATTCCATAAATCAGCTTTTTTTTTCCCTTGTAAAAAGTTTATTTATTTTTTTTTCTCTTTATTCAATATTTTTATTTATTTGTTAATTTTTTTTACATAGGGATTTTTATTGCTTTTACACTATATATAACGTATTAAATATCTAATGTTCAAAGACAAGAATGAAAAAGAATAATAATAATAAACTGAACAATCTTTCAATAACAGCTTTGTTATAAATGTATCATTTTAACAGATAACAACGATGCTCGACACTTTATAGAAGAAAAGGATACATTTCCTTGACAAATTAGCCAAACAGATCTCCAGAAGGAAACCCTATAAATATACCTGCTATAGTCTAGGCGCACGAATGTAGCTTGTTCTTAGCACCATTTTGATAATACAAATCAATCTAATTTCTTCACAATCTGTCCTGTAGTTCTGGCTCATCAAAGTGAAAATTCTAATAAATTTTGAACACCACTGTGTGTTTAAATTTTTTTTAATTCCAAAATACAAGTACTTAATATCCCCACATGATTGGAAAATTTAAATTTAAATCTGAAATCTAAAGAAGCAATTAAAAGAATTTCCTAAAAAGAAAAACATATATATAAAAACAACTTATAAACGGCACCTCTTAAAATGCAGGCAGAAAAAAAAAACTGAACTTCTGTGAGAACTCCTTTTCAGTTTCTTCAAAGTTACTGCTTTGATCTTCGGAGTATGCCAATTGAGAAAATTTTGAAAAAAATCGGCAGTTCTAGCTTTAAAGGAAATAGAACAGAGACTTTAAATTATTTTTACACTCACACCATAGATCTTTTGAACATCACAATTGGGCAAGACTGATTTTTGTTGAATTTCTTCATTCAGCATTTCCTGCAAAACGAATTATCGCTGAATAAAGGACACAGCAGTTACTTATCGATTTAGAGCTCATATTTACTTTTCTTTACCAGTACCTGAGTATATTGATTTTTGTTGATCGCTGTTAAATGTAGATTTTATATTGTGTATAAGACAAAAAGCCCTATTAAATGACACTGAGTAGAATTTTTATCATACGAAATGCTGAATATTTTCTAACTTTACATATATGATTTTATAAAACTCAAAACTACACAACAAAATAATCTTATTAAACTGTAGCATATGCCAATATAATTGAACTTATGTGTATTTTGTTTGAACCCTGATACCTTTAATCAACAATTGCCTTTTATTAAACTTGTCGCATTTCAAACAATTAAATGTAAAAGTTTAAATCAATCAAGTCCTGAAATCAATTAAAGTCATTAAAACCGAGAATATTAAAAACTAGGAGTATATATATATATATATAACAATAATATAAAAAAATTAAGTCAATTCCTACTTTTTTTTCACTCTATTGCAGAAAGTCCATTATAAATAATTTTTCATTCATTTTTTAAGTTTATCTGCCGCCATTTATTGGTAGATATATGCAACTTAAATTTTAAAAACTAAATTAATTAATTAAATTTAATGAATGAATTAATATTAAAAAAAAACTGTATCAACATCATGTGCATCCACTACAAGTTCAAAAAAAATATATTTGAACTGAGCATATGAATAAAAAGTATATTTTATTAACGATTGAAATTTGAACAAGATATATATAGGGAGAGTGTGAGCTAATAGAAGGATTTGAAGAATTGTTTAAAATGAAACTTAAACTAGATTGCCAATATACTTTGTTAAAGTTACTCAATCAATAATTTTTCATTAATATATTTTTTCAATAAAAAACAAAAACAGAAAAGACTAAAAATAACGAATGATTCTTCAAGAAATATGAAAAAAAATCGATAAAAAAGAAAAGAAAAAGGGGGGAAATGAAATAAATTCGAAAGAAGGTTCCATTTTGCAGAGAAGAACAACAACCATTCATCTTCATCTTCCACTTCCAAGAGCCAACTTCACTAACTATTCGTAACGAAATTCAGCGTGTCCACACCAATCACAGAGGGAAGGTTTGAGTTTCTGGAAAGGAAAAAAAAAATATTTATTCATTTTATTAAAAAAAAAGTTTGAAATCTAGGTTTTTTTTATGTGATTCAAATCGAAAAAAAAAGCCGACTTTCAGAAATGAGATTGAAGAAGAAACCTGTACAAGCAAAAAATAAAAATAATTGAACTTCAACTTCTCTATGAAGGGAATCCATAAATTTTACCTTCATTCTATATTGCTTCACGTTCTTCCAGGAATGATAGATTTTTGTAGCTTGATGAATTCCGGCTGTCATAAATCACATGTAGAAAATATTGAAACAATGTATTATGTAACTGGAGCAACGTGGGTCAGCAACCGAGCAGCGATGGATTAATAACATTTAAAAGGAAATCATTGAATTACATTCATAGGAGACATAACATTGAATTACAGAATTACAGACATAACATTGAATCACAGAATTACAGGCATAACATTGAATTACAGAATTACAGACATAACATTGAATTACAGAAGAGAAAATATCGAATTCTTTCGAATAATTTTCTAAATTAAAATTACTCAGATTTAGCTCATTTTTACAATTCACTATATATTCATTTATTTATTTTTCCAAGCCTGTTTAAAATCTCATATGAAATCTGTGAACTTGAATACTGGAGCCTTCTCTCAAAAGAAAAAAAGAAATTAATCCAATAAAATCAGCTTTCTTTTGTAATATGCGAATCTTCAAATTCCACTTTTAAAGTTCTTCCAGAACAAATAAATGTAGTCGAAGACAAAACGAGAATTTCTTCGAAGCAAAATTGCATTTTCTCTTCCTAAGAAAGATATGAGGGATTTCTTTTCTTTTTAATTTTTTTCCATTAGCGTCATTGCGAAATGAAGCTTGGGGATTCATTTTGGACAGAGATCTCTTATTAAATGAAAGTGTTTCGGTGAGAAAAGGTTTTCGCAGGAAACAAGGCAATCTACTTTCAATTACTTTTTTTTATTTTGTACGCATGCCACGCCCTGAAGTTGTGTGTTTAATTTCATATAACTGACACAAGTGTTTCCATTAAAAATTTAGTGTGGTTGATGTTTGCTGCCTCTAGTTTTATATACGTAGAAGAAAAGATCTTGTTTAGGGATCGTTAAATTTTACTTCCGGACAACGTGTGCCTTCTTTTGTCTGGACTAAAGACAAATTTTAGGGATTTATCTGTCATGTGTATTTAGTAACACGTTAATGTTTTCCGATTATCCTTCCATTCCTCCATGAAATCTGTTTTGGTGGCTATGACCTGTGTAAACCCTAGATATTGCTGTCTACTAAATGAGATGAGGAAAAAAAAATTCTAAATATTTTATTTAAATTACAATTAACTTTACAATGATTAACTTTTGCGAGAACTAATACATATGAACATATATGTGATTTTATTGCTAATAATTATTTAATGCAAGATTTTAAGCCTGAAAATGTAAAAGATATAAAAAATAAAACTCACCTAAAAATACATTAAAAATCTTCTAAAAATGAGTTGAAAATGTATATATATTTTTTTAATTTTTGTTTAACTTTAATACAAAAATAATTTTTGTTGATTATCTTTCAAACTACTAAAAGCAAAATCTAATATTTGAAATTAATCTGAAATTTTAATAAAATGTTTAAAATCGGAAATATAAGCAATAATAGAAAAAGAGTATAGTGTTTATTGTAAGCTATTGAATAATATCTTTTTAATATGATATATAAAACTTTCTTTTTCAATCAGAAGAAAAATAAAAAGTAAAAAGTACCTACAGTAATTTGTACATTATTATTTATGTATATGTATTATACGCACATGTAAAATTTCTTAGATTTTTCAAACAGATATGCGCTCATATCAATTTGGAATAAAAATGTAAATTCCCCCCATCTCTACCATAGATAAGATCTTAAGCAAATACAACTTCAGACAAAACACTTCTACCTTTACACACGGATAGATCTTCTTTCCGAAGTATCTTTGGGTAGTTCCAATCTCTTCAACCATTGGCTCACTGTCGTAAAACTCGAAATACTTCCCGCATATTGCCTTCTCGAAACTTATTAACAATATACTTACAAAATTAATGCGTCTTTATATCTCATTTATTCTGGAAAAAAAGAAATATTAATAAAGTTTTTGGTGTTTTAAAGATGTCAAATCACCATCACTAGTTTTATTATGGCATGAATTTCGGAAATCAGTAGAAATTAGATAGATTCACCAGTTATAATGATCATAGGTGCTGTACAGATAGATTCATTTGAGCAAAGTAAACAAGAGAGAAATGTTTTCAGTTGCAGGTGTGACTCATATGTTTGAGTAAATTTAAAAAATCCTTCTTTTAAGGTAGTGTTCGTTTATATATATGTATAAATAAATCCATATGCAATGTTTGATACGATAAAATGACTATATTATACTATTTATATTTTTCTACCTATTTATTTAAACTACAATTAATTAGTGTTTGAAAAAAAACCATGCATATGATCATATATGGGATTGTATTGCTAATAATCTATTATTTTAAAAATATTTAAAACAATACTTTAAGCCTGAAAATGTAAGAAAAAATAACTATTAAAACTCGACTAAAATATATCAAAAATATTTTAAAACGATTTTAAAATGTACAACATCAAATATTACTGAAACTTATAAAAAGATTTAAAATCAGAAGCATTAATAGAAGAAATTATACTGTTTATGTTAAGATATTGAACAATATATTAACAATGATATATAAAATTTTCAACCATAGGAATAAATTAAAAAGCAAATATATATATAAATTTATCTTTTTTACATTTTTGGTGAAATATTTATATATAAATGTAAGTATTAATATGTAAAAAGTATACTGTTTATTGTAAGATATTGAAAAACATCTTTACTATGATATATAAAAAAATTTCAATCAGAAAAATAAAATAAAAAGTAAAAGTATCTACACTTTTTGTGAATTATATATTGTACGCAAACGTAAAATTCCTTAGATTTCCATGCAACAGTTATGCATTCATATCAATTCTTGAATAAAATATAAATTTCACCATCTGTACCATAAATAAGATCATAAGCAAACACAACATCAAACGAAGCACTTCTTCCTTTGCACATGGATTAGATCTTCTTTTCCGGGAAGTATCTTTGGCGTTCCAATCTCTTCAACCATTGGCTTGCTACCGTAAAAACTCGGAACTTTTCCCGCATATTGCCTTCTCGGAAAATTATTCCACGAAAAGGAAAGAAAACTGAGGACAAATAAATAAATAAAGCAAGGTAAAAGTCTCTGCCGAATGTGTCCCTCAATACACACCTATCACTCTTCAGAGTGTTGACTCTGTCAATACATGGACTTTTTCAGTGTCTCGAGCCATGGCCAAAGGTATTGGGAATTGAAGCATAGAGACTTCTCACGTTAAACCTTTTCATGGGTCGAGAGATGAGTGTGCTATGCAAATAGAAACTGTCATCGCCGAAGACGATGGGATGGGGTTGCCGCATGATCGAACGGTCGGTGGAAATCTTTGAGGAAGAGGGAAGAAAGGAATGTTTATTTCCGTGGGCGCCGGATGCATTTTATGGTGGTAAACAGACGTGAATTTGTACTCAAAGATTAAAGGCCACCAAGAGGCTTATTTCAAAAAGAGCAATGGAAAGCATTTGCACAAATGGTATGTTAGTGGAGCAGACACACCAATACAAATCAAATAAACAGTCTTTTAAAATATAATTTTAATTAAACTTTTGATTATGTACAGGACAAAAAAATCCCGTTAAATGACACTAAGTAGATTTTTTCATGATATTTGCGTAGCGTAAATAAAAATTTTTCTGTTTAAAAATACCAAATCGTAATTACTTTTTCTATTAAGGCGAGAATTCTGGAAATCAGTAAAGATTATATAGATTCATTGATTGGCCAGAGCACAGGCATACAGATACATTCATTTCATACCAATTTGTTAAGTAAATAAAATTTATCTTATGCATAGCCATTTTGTTATCATGTTTAAAAATTTGAAATTTCTGTGCTTTTTTTTCTTTTTTTTCGAGGACACACACAGAAAAGAAAACACTCGTCGTCCAATTTAAAATTTAACGATCCCTAAACAGGACTTTTCCTTTTTATTCCACGAATATAAAACTAGAGTCTGCAAACATCAACCACATAAATTTTTAATGAAAAAACTTGTGTCAGTTATATGAAAATAAACGTACAATTTCAGCTTGGCATGCGTGTTAAAATCAAAAGAAGTAATTCGAAAATGAGATTGCCTTGTTTCCTGCGAAAACTTTTTCTCACCGAAACACTTTTATTTAATAAGAGATGCCGCCAAGGCAACAATTCGTCCGAATGAACTAGCTTCATTCTCGTAACGACGTCAAAAATAAAAATAATAAAACTAGAAAATAAAAAGTAAAAAAGAAAAAAACCCTTATATCTTTCTCAGGAAAAAGATAAATCCCAATTTATCTCGAAGAAGTTCTCGTTTTGTCTTCGAATTACTTTTATTTGTTCTGGAAGAACTTTAAAAGTGAATTTGAAATTCGCCTATTACAAAAAGAAAAACGATTTTGTGGATTTGGTTCTTTCTTTTGAGAGAAGGGCTTCAAGTATTCAGAAAAATTCAAGATTTGGTTTTTTTTTATCAAAAGTTTAATAGTAGTTGTAATCTTTTTGTCAAAATAGTTCGAAAGAATTCGAGATTTTCTTCTGTAATTCCATTATTAGAAATATTTTATTATTTTAAATTTAAACGTTTGAGGTTGACAAAATTCCAATTTTAATTTTATTAGTCTCATCTGTCTAGTTTATTAAAAAAAAGTCCGTAAGAATATTTTAATATCCAGCTTACCATACAAATTAGAGAACGTTAAGCTTACGCTCTGCAACTGAGCTTTTTAGGTTTTAAATGTAGACAGCCTGATGGTCAATTGGCTAGTGCTGTGACCCTACACCCAAACGCTCTACACTCATATTAGAGTGGCACTGGTAATATTTTTTTAAATATAATTAAATACATTTATCCTATATAAAGATTTAAATTCTAGCAATTTATTTCTTGATAACTGGGTAGTTTTTATTATAAAAAACGATTTGTGTAACAGCATACTTATCTAGTGAGAAAATGGAATAAGGCAACATCTAAATCGGAAGAATATCTGAATTATAAGACTTTGATTTACCAACGTATGCAAGTCTTTTTTAATTCAATAAATCATATTTTACCATTTACATTTTTCTATTTTTAATAAACAAATATGTAAATATTTTAACTTATCCTGTTTGAAATGAAATAAATTTAAGTATGCGATGTTTATTTTTTCCTATAATCACGCTTATCGAAAATTTACCAATTGAGAACTTATCAAAACACTAGGTGCAATTCAAACAAAATGGCTAGATGGCTATAAAACTAAACACAAAATAGGAGCAGACTTTCAGTAATCTCTCCATATATGTATATATATATACATTCATAACTATCTCCATATATATATATACATAATCCCGGCGTTGCCATGGTATTTATTTGCCATATATATATATATATATACAATAATTTGTGATGGATTTGGCTTGTTTTACGATATCAAAAAATTAGAGTGAATGATAACTATCGGAGAAAAAATTTATTATTATATATATATATATATATATATATATATATATATATATATATTTTTATTTATTTATTTTCAATGGCAGACTATGAACAGTTACAGCAATAAAAAGAACAAAGAAAAACAAACAAACAGATAATACAACAAAACATGCTAAAACAGAGTACATTAATCTAACAATAATGCCAAATTGTAGATCTTTTAGCCACTAAAAGTGTTACCAGGTGCACCACGGGGAGGTAGATCTTCTGCGCACCCTTATGTATATATATATATATATACATAATGACATTATTTTCTCAGATAGATATCATTCACTCTAATTTTAAGAATTTTTGATATCGTAGAACAAGCCTTATTAAAAATCTGTCTTTATACAACCACAGATTAGGATTTCAACAAATCCATCACAAATTATTGTAGCGTTTCAATGTCAATAAAACCTTGAGAAGCAATCCACATAAATATCGTGTTTAAATAAACAGGAAAGACGCCGAGTTCTAGAGCGGTATGGCTTAATTCTAGAGTAATTAAACGGTTCCTATCTCGAAATTTTGAATATTCTGGACTAACATCAGTTGTATCTTAGTGGAACTTTTGCTTTACTCATCGTGGGAATTCCATAAAAGTCACAGAAATTTTAACGAATTTCTCCAGCATTATGTACTTTTGCGTGCAAAAACGAACCACTTACATTTACGTTTGTAGGAATTTTGTATTGTGAAGTTATCATAAGAAGGCCGATGATACAAAACACGTGTATTACATGAACAACAAATAAATGTCTAATATTACTCAAACACAATTTGGCTAGTGCTAAATTTAGAATTTATAACAAATAAGCTCTTTTTTAAATGTTTTCAAAAACCATATGCATATCCTTCTATTGAAAATTTTATTAAATAATTAAGCAACAGATTTTTTTTTGTTTTCAATTACACAATTTTTCAATTTCCAAATCCCAAAATTCAGTTCTTTTCATTTTGATTAAGACATATAAATATTGCAAAAAAAGAACACACGAGAATTTGTTTTTATGATTTGGATAAGATTATATCATTTAGTAACATTAAATAAACAAAGTATTAAAAATATCTAGACGAAAAGAACTTAATATTTGCCACGGTAAATATTTTATCTTGAAATAAAATATTAAATGAGAAGCCAAAAAATCTTGAATGCAATCAACTGCATATCATTCATTATGCTAGTTAATTAATATATTTTTTTTAGCTTTTACAGATAAATTATTTTATAAATATTAATTCAATATTTATTTTTATTTTTTCGCAAATGATTTAAATAATGAACATTCATATCTCTAATTTAATTCAAAAGATGTTTAATTATTTATGAATAGATTTTTTTTTAAATTCTTTCTTCATTAAAAGCAAAAATTGAAGAAAAAAATAGAAATAATAAACAGGAAATTATCAAATATTGAGGTTTTAATTTGTAATGCAGCATCACCGGATATGATCTTCAGAGTAAAAGATAAACAATTATCTTTTTATTTATAACTCATACATGCATAAAATCTAGCTTGAAGCAGTTTTTGCGGATTTTTTTGATACTTTATCCAAACATTTTTTTTTTGCTATCTTCTTTTTTTTTTCATGAAGTAGTTTTTAGATTACTTTTTTACAAGAAAATTTTATTTTTTTCGTTTATAAATCCCATCACTTTTTCAGTTAACTATGATTTTATTGGCACACAGCCACGGAAAAGGCTGGGAAAGCTCTAGATTATAAACCCTTTTTCATTGCTAAGTCTCTAGTCTCTCATAATTAGTGATATTCCCTAAAATCCCTAACAAGGGAAAAAGTTGTTAGAGGAAGGGCTAACGAAGCTCTGCAGTTCTGCCTTTATCAACATGATAATTAAATTCAGGAAAAAGTGAGTGAGAATTAAAACTACCATCAATAATTATTTGTCTTCTTATTCTTCAAGCCCCTTGTTAGCTTTTTTTTTTTATTTTGCATAATGTATGTCTTTCTGTAGGTGTGTAATGTGTTTAAAGTGGACACGAGCCAATAGAGGAATTCTTGAATCATTTCTATTTTACCTTTGTTTAAGAGACTACATGGAAGAATGTATTAATTTAATTACACACTGCAGCTACTCCATTAGTGAAGACATGTTTTCAGAGATAACAATGATGTTAATTAGCTCATAAAAAAAATATCTTTCCTTTAATTCACTTAAATTCTTCTTCTTAAACTCAAAGTATTCGTTTTTGAAAATTCAGTTATATTTTTTTAAAAATATATTTTGAATAATTACTCCATTAAACAAATTCAATTTAGAAACATAAAATAAAGTTACGAGCATTTGGCAACAGTACAATAAAAATTTTTTTTTCGTCTGAAAATTGGAAGTAATTTGCTCGAAATTTAAATATGGAAGAAAAAATAGAACTATAATTGGAGTGTTTAATGATGTTTTTCATTTTGTAAGTTATATTTCATCCGTAATTTTCATTATTTACATTTTATAAAATTAGTGGGGATTGCCAAAGAATAAAAAAATTAAAATTTTATAAAATATTAGGAAATAATAAACAATTGGTTTTAATGGAATATGTTCTAGCGGTACTTTTAGTGTATTTTAAATTTTTGGTAATCAATTAATCGTTTTCTGACAAGATACCAGTATTATTTTTAATTCTAAAATAGCAACACCATAATATGAGTGTAGTAAGTTCTAAATATTCTTCTTAAGGTAATTCTCTAAGGGCTTTTCGACATGCAAGGAAGATGTTCTGCGATTCATAATCCCATTGTTAAGTTTCATCAAATTGCATGTAAATGATGCGAAGGTTTTTTTTTTTTTCCAATTTTTCGATACAAGGGAAATAAAAATAGTGTCATTTATCCTAAAACTTCCAACATCTGCCCCCTAGCTCAGATTTACTCGTAAAATATATTTTGAATTCTATAACTTTTTTTCGACTTTCTGCTAATTTTTGTATATTACCGCGATTTCTGGATTTAGGGGCTTCTGTGGTAACCATGTATGCCGAGCAGTTGAGCCGTACGTGTTGCACAAATATTTTAAGAATAAAAAAAAAAAAAAAAACAGAACATGGATTTTAGAGTATTTACGTTCTATGTATATTTCTCGGATAAATTCACAATTGCCGTTAGGGATTAGTTATCGATATAATTAAGTGAGTTTGTAATTAATGGTTTATATTGTTAAGCTATCAACAAATAAACTAATAAATAAGTAATATATTGTTGTTTTTTTTGTTTTCAAATTACCGTGATACGCACACATTACGTATATGTTCTTTCGTGGATATCAGATAACTTTAGCAATTCAATGGTATTTATATTAACTATATTTAATTTCATATCAAATAAAAATAGTATCTAAAAAGGATATTCATTTTTAAACATTAAAAAATCCTTTTGCAATTATAAAATGTATATTTGATAAAAAACTTGCAGAATTTTATTTATTTAAATATTTTATCATTATTATTATTAACTCAGAAAAGATTGTAATTTTCAATATTTTTTAGATATTTATTCATTGCTAACGGTTATAAAATAAAAAATTAATAATTTTCGAAAAAAAATGATAACAAAGATAATCGGTTATTAACGAATTTTTAGTTTTATTTAATAAATATTAAATTTACCTATATTCATTTTTCAAAACAGTTTGGATATTTCAATTAACTTTATTTCGTAAGAAAATATATTTTACAGAAAATACTATACACTATTTAATATTTAATTATCAATAATGTGCAAAATATGTCTATATAAGACAAGTATAGCAAAGAAATCCAATCTAAAAAGAAGGAAAATTTAATTAAAATGTTTTTCTTCAGTTTTTCCATCGATAAAGAAATCATTTCTGAAACATGTTGTTGTGACAGGCGACGTGACACACATTTTAGAGAATGTCACCACCTGCTTTCCGCTTGTCAAAAAAACAGTCTTCGATACTTTTTTTTCCTCTTTACCCGATGTTTTCTTTTTCTGAAGCCTTTGTTTTAAAAGAGCGGTGACAAAAGATAAAAATACCACTTTTCTATCGACGGACGACGTTTTATTGTGTACTTCTTTCATGGAGCTGTGTATTGATAGATAGAAAATGTCATACACAACAATTCGATAAATCAGATTCTTTCTTTTTTCCCTCAAAGTTTATTTATTATGTTTTTTCTTTGTTCAACATTTTTCTTATTTGTTATTTTTTTACATAGGATTTTATTGTTTTTTACTTTATCTTATATAACGTATTAAATATCTAATGTTCAAAAACCAGAATGAAAAAAATAATAATAAACTGTACAATCTTTCAATAATAGTTGTTATAAATGTATCATTTTAACAGATGACAACGCTCATCCACATGCTTGATCGACCACTTTATAAAAGAAAAGAACATTTCCTTGATAAATTGGCCAACCAGATCTCCAGAATGAAATCCTATAGAATATACCTGCTATAGTCAAGGGCGGACGAATGTAGCTTGTTTTGCACCTCTCAATATCATCTAAAACCTTTAAAAATCCCACATGCAATCATATAAAATGTCTGAGTATTACTAGAAATTCCTAATTTGTGATTTGCTTAATTGTAAGAAGAGACAGCTGACAGACATACCTTATTATCTTTTTTTATATATAATTTAAGCTTATATACATGTATATAAAGGATGAGATGTTTTTCTTATTCGGGGTTGGGATGACAGCCCCAGATTTCTACAGTAAAATTAGACCTAAATTTAATGTGGATTTCCGATCCACTACAAACATCCATGAAACATATACACAGTTACATTAATGTGACCACCATCTACTTTCGACGTCAATGTGAAATAACCAATCACAAAAAGGCAGAGGGCAGCACATTGCAGTAGGGTGTATATAAAGAATTCCACTTAATACCACTTATATACCACTTTATACCACATTACACACACCACTTAAAGGCAGAATATACAAGATTGTACATTCTGGCTTTTGACAAGTGGTCACATTAATGATACTGGACTGTGTATATAAATATTATAAATATAATAAATAATATTTAATACATTATATTTTTTATATATAACCTATTACCTTTTTTGTTTATACAGCTTAAAATATATATATATAATTAAAAAGGTAATAGGTATGTTCTCTTCTTACAACTAAACTGTTCTCAAATTGTGAATTTCTACTAATGCTCATACATTTCAGGATTGCTTATGGTAGGTCAGATTGTGGAGAGATAAACTTATATTATAAAAAATAGCCCCACAACAGATATATTCCATATGCATGATAGTATGCAGGATTCATCAGTGCAGGGTACTTGAAATATGTATATAAATATTCTTCTTCTTCAATAGCGCAACAGGCCCATAATGAGCCAAGGCCGTCAGCCTAGTCGCAAATTCCAAAACAAGATATATTTTTCTTTATACGGGGTAGGGTTATCAGCCCTAAGCCCAACGCTGTAAAGTCATATTAGACCGGGACCTAAGTTTAAGTGGGATTGCTAAGCATTACAAACATTCATGCCATACACATACACACACACACATATATATATATATATATATATAACATATAAATTTAAGAACTAATATGTATAGTATATGGCAGTGGGCAATCGGCTTTGGCACACTATGGGGCTTTTGCGCTATTGAAGAAAAATAGGATTTATATACATATATTTTAAGCTCCCAGCACTGATGAATCCTACCTAACTAAGATGCGTATGTATTATACCTGTAGAAAGGTGATTTTTATATAATACAAATCAATCTGATTTCTTCACAATTTGTCCTGTAGTTCTGGCTCATCAAAAGTGAAAATTTAATAAATTTTGAACACCAGTGTGCATTTAAAAAATTTTTTAAATTAAATACTTAAAGTACTTAATATCCCCACATGGTTAGAGAATTTAAATTTAAATAATTTAAATTTAAATCTAAAGGAGAAATTAATCAAAGAAATTTAAAAGAAAAATCAGGTCTAAAAATACAACTTATAAACTCCTTTGATCTTGGAGTACTTTCAAATGAGGAGATTTGGAAGTTTTAAAAAACAAAAACTGATCTTCTGTGAGAACTCACTCTTTTTTCAGTTTCTCTCGTTGAACTTTTTAGTCACATTCCTTTGATCTTTTGAATTATCGCTGAATTTTTTCCAACTCAGAAGATTTAGAAATTTAAGAGTACGGAACAAAAATGGTTTTTGCAGTAATGCAGATTTATATTGTATACGACAATGGTTAAATATAACACTGAGTAGAATCTTTTATCATACGTAATGCTGAATATTTGCTAACTTTTACATATGATATTATAAATAAATTTAGTTAATAAAAACTAAAAAATTATTGTTGACACTGAGAAAATTAAGTCACTGTTCTAAAAGCGTGGGGTTTTGTATGACATTTTTTAACATCTCTGCATTTTGAAAAACTAGTGAAAAATTATGACTATTGATATCGAGCACCCCACGCTTTTAGAACAGTGACATTTCAGTAATTTTATTCTTATGTTAGCAATTATTTTTTACTTTTTAAGTTTGATTAACTAAAAGCGTGTTTTTTAGTTTTTTAAACTATAATTTATTTTTTAGTTTGATTAACTCTAAAAGGTGATTTTGTGTTTTTAAACTATGATATTTAAATGAGGTCCCGGTCCCGGTACGGAGGTCTGGAAATATAGTTCTTACAATAATTTTATGAGTAAAAACAAAGGCTAAATGCGAATATGCCGAGCCAGCCAGGATTAGAACAGGAATCTCTTGATCCGTAGTCAGGAGCATTATCCGTTGTGCCACTGTCTCAATTAGGTTTGAATGTCTTAGGTACTCATACATGGGTTGCTCTTCATATTTAAAATAAAAATACTGCCAGTACTGAGATAATCAACTTATCAAAATATTTTGATGTCGTCGGTTTGATAAGTCTACAGCGTTTAAAAATCTGATCGCAGGCCCAAGAGTCAAGTTACAAACAAACAAACAAACATACAGGTGAAACTAATAAAAGCGTATTAAAAAACTCAGCAAACTGCAACAATAATTAAACTGGTATTTATAAATAGAATTGAACTTATGTATTTTGATTAACTTTATTACCCTTAAACATCAGTTGCTCTCTTATTAAACTTGGCTGCATTTAACAATTAAAAAAAAAAGTTTAAATCAATCAAGTCATTAAATAAATTAAAGTCATTAAAATCCAGAATATTAAAAACCAGAGTATATATATATATATATATATATATATATATAAAATATATATATAATAAAACTTAAATTATGATTAATAAAGGAAACTTAAACTGTGATTAAAAATATAACTTTTTTAAATTCAAACAATAATTTCTCAACACAAAAAACAGAAAAGAATAAAATAACGAATGATTCTTCAAGAAATATGTGAAAATAAATGATAAAAGAAAGAAAAGGGAATTGAATGAAATAAAATTCGAAAAGAATGTTCCATTTTGCAGAGAAGAACAACAACCATTCATCTTCATCTTTCCGCTTCAAGAGCCAACTTCACTAACTATTCGTAACGAAATTCAGCGTGTCCACCAATCACAGAGGGATGGCTTGGGTTTCTGGAAAAGAAAAAAAAATTATTCATTCTTTTTATTATAAAAAGTCTAGATTTTTTTCCCCTGTGATTCAAATCGAAAAAAGCCGGCTTTCAGAAATGAGATTGGAAGAAACCTGTACAAACAAAAGAAAAATAATTGAACTTCAACTTCTATATGAAGGAATCCATAAATTTTACCTTTTCATTCTATATTGCTTCACGTTCTTCCAGGAATGATAGATTTTTGTAGCTTTATAGAATTCCGGCTGTCTCATAAATCTACGTAGAAAATATTGAAACAATGTATTAATTTTTTTATACAAAAATATAAAGAATATCTTAAATGAAACATTTAACATATAAAGTTATATATTAAAGAAAGATTTTCATTAGTATTACATTGAATCTTCTCAATTGGCCAACTGTTATGTTCTCCTCTTATAGATCATTAGTAGATATAACTTGACATTTCTTGGCTTCAATAAATCTGTGTATTTTTACTTTGGTTAAATTTAACTGAGCTGGAAAAAATCTGCAAATAAATTCAGAAAAAATATTTAAAAATTGTAGTAGAACAACATTTTAAAATAAAAATAAGTACATAAATAAAAAATAAATACATAAAAACTAATATATATATATAAATATATATAATATATAGATATGAAGGTTATCCATAAATAGAATTTAAACTTAAGAACAAAAATGTATACAAACTTAAAACCAAAATTTTAGAATTCAAATGATTTTTTTTTCTTGAAAAATTTTATATTCATTTCGAAATAAACTTGTCGTTACTTTCACTAGACAATCTTTTAAAACAATTTATTTTTATTAATTTTTTTACTAAATTATTTAGTAATTACTCAATTATTTTGTAAATAAATATTATGTATAAAAATACTTATGAAAGAAACTTTTTAAAAAAGTATTAGAGATTTCAGTGAAACTTCTATTTTTAATATCAATTTTAAATTTAAAACAATTGTTTTCAATGTGATCTGCACTTTTCTTAAAATGCTTAGTTATTTTTATTTCAGAATTACACAATTTTTATAATCATAATATATTTTAATAGCAAATCATTAGTGAACATTACAGTCATTTAAATTTATATATATCATTTAGATAATTATAATAAAATAATTTTAGTTTTTTAAGATCGAAATATTAACGAATATTAACTTAGTTGAATCTAAAACTTTATGATTAATGTTAGAAAACTTTACCCAATAATTATTTTTAGAAAGTAAACTATTATAAACCACATCAAAACGTCTAACTTTTATGATAAGTATTCAAATATAATAAAATATAGCTTCCATAATTTGGATATTTATAAGAATTATTTAAACATGAAGGTTAATAGGCTTCAAATGTGCTCAATTTTTTTTTTTTTTAATTAAGCTGCAGATAGACAACGAATTCGCATAGGACATGATTCTCGAATTTTTCTATCTACTGACAGGAACTTTATCAAATTAAGCTGATAAAGTATTTACCCTAACAATTAGCTGTCTGAATGTGAATGTTTGTCTTATGTGAGCCTAATAGATGATTAAGCAAATATACAGAAGCTATTTGTACAGACATTAAATGTCTAGTAGAAAGAAATTAAGAGAGTGGCATATTAGCACATATCTTGAATTTTTTCAGATAATTAGGCATTTAAATAATGTCTTCAACTTTATATCATTAATACTTAATATCTCAGAAAAACATTGCAATACAATTCATTTCATCATAGCTAAAAATATGTCCTGTGATATTAAAATGTGCAGTAACATAACTAGTATACATATAAATATTTATTTGGTATTTTATATTTTGTTTTAATCAAAACAAATGAATTTATTTATATATTAGAAAAAAAAAAAACTCAAATTAACCATAACAGTGCAAGAAATATTCGTTAAGTTAAAATAATTGGCAAATTTTGTTACAAATAATTTACAGTTATTACTTTGCTTGATATATTTTAGCTCTTTTAATAGGGTGCAGTCTTCTTTGGATTCGGATTCTGTATAGGATTCCATTTTTCTGGAAGATCAATTTTTACATAACCTTTGCTAAAAATTGTAATCTTTTTGTTATTTAAAACATCTTTCAAATGTTCAATAGGTAGGAAACCCAAAACCTAGTGTTTAATGTTGCATGCATTTGACCATTATTGTGTATGAAAATGTAATAAATATGAACAGTTTTGTGCAACACTAGATTACAAATTATTGTTTAATATATAAATATATACATATTATAATTCATGATTCCATCAATAATGACTAAATTTCTGACATCAGAAACATTGATATAACCTCTTACTAGTAAACAAGTAATATAAAAAAAATTTTTTAGGTCAATTCCTACTTTTTTCATTATATTGCAGAAAATCCTTTATAAATAATTTTCATTCATTTTTTTTTATCTGGCGCCATCTATTGGTAGATAAATGCAACTTAAACCTAAAAAAGATCTAAATTTAATTAATGAATTAATGTTTGAAAAATCTGTATTAACATCAGTGTCATCCACTAAAGTTCAAAAAATGTATTTGAACTTGAGGTGGATGAATAAAAATATTTCAGTAACGATTGAAAATTTGAACAAGATATATATATAGGGAGAATGTGATCTAATAGAAGGAATTGAATAACAACCTCCATACTTCATTGTTGGAAAATAAGTCATTGAATGCATTTCTGTGTTTAGTGTATCTACACGTTTTTTTAAAAATTCAACTTTACTGTCCGGAGAGCACATAAAATGTTTTCTAAAACTCAGAAATGGTGTAGATTTACAATTCTTTTCAATCCCGAAATATTTTCTTTTAGCAAGCAGACCGCATACACCTAGGTCTTTCCACGTATTTCGCATTGTACTTATTGATAAGTGCACTACAGCATTTTGAAGCTGAATTACAATTCGGGATCCCTAATTCTTGAATTTTTTTTCGATAGGGAAACAATGAGTGAATCAACAATCATAAGAAATGAGCAGCGATGGTCTATTGTTCAATGCATGGATTAATAACATT
>BPLR01002889.1:0-26938 GCA_021605095.1 Caerostris extrusa
TTTTATTACTTTTTAATATTATACATTCGTTTATTTTATTCTTTATATTCTTTTTATACAATAAAATTCTTTAAAAAATAATTTTTTTTAATCTTTCTTATATATTAACTAATTATTTAATGACTTATATATATCTTTAATTTATTTGCAAACGTGTACAAAACTGAGATTAAAAAAATGTTGTTAATCAATTCTTTTACGTGTTTATTTATTTCAAATAATGAAAACGAACATTAATCTTGAATGGGATGGCGGAAGTGCTTCATGCTATTGATGAAAAGCTATTGGATATACTCGGTGATGGTTTTCAGTTTTAAGAGCAGGAATCGCAGAAATGCTTCCTCTACGTGAGCTCCTTTGGAACTTCAATGTGATAGTAATTGAACCCTCTTGTAGGGCTTCTTTTGATTGCGTGTCTGACCACAGCGTTCCACATACCGAATTCCGGTGATTCAGTCTTAAAATGATATCTATACTACAGGATGACTTGGACAATAGGAGTTTTGAAATAATTATTTATTTCCATAGTAATAGTGGAGATAGTTATTTGAAATTTATTTAAAGGGTAACAATAGATTAGTGAAATATATGAAATTTTCTTACTAATAACTCATCCAATTATTTTTAGTAGGCTTAGAAATATTTCTTTAGTTCTGGTTAATTTTTAACTAGAACTACTAACTACTACTTTTTTTACGTTTCATTAGTGGTTTAAATTAATTTAGTAGTAGTTTATTTTGTGTCATTTTCTTAGTAATTTTATAAAATTAATATTAAATGTGCATTTTCTTAGTACTTAGTATAATTCTAAATACTGTTTGCGTTATGTGTATTTCATTAACCTTAATTTCCAATCTTAAAACGTATTCACTCTACGTCGTTATTGATTTAATTTACTTTGTCAGGCCAGGATCTGCAGTTTAACGTGGATTTCGAATCACTAACAAACATTTTACGCCATTGTTAGGATTCAGGCAACTTGAAAAACACCTGTAGTACTGTAAAGGCCAGAGCTCTAGCCAATTGGCCACCAGGTAACATGTCGTTATTTTTGCAATTTAAAATATATTTTAACTTCTAAAAAATATGAAAAATAAAATCCAGATTAAATTGTTTTTATATTTTTAAGTAAGAATTATTTTAATTCATTATATAATTCCAGGAGAATAAAACGCAAAAAGAAAAATTTTCAGGTGAAAGTTAAGTCCTAAATTGGATAAAATTAAATTGTTATGGATTTAGTTGCATAATTTCTTTGATATGAGTTCTTTTAAAATACTCAGAGAACTCATACTTATTTATTGAAAATGCTTTTCATGTTTATCATCTTGTCAAAAAAATAAATAAATAAATAAAAATAAAAAAAAATAGCTTATACCTATATATCAAGGAGAAATTTTTTTACATCTGCGATAACAATCAAAGCACTTTTCTTTGGCTTGTTGAATTGCAATCATCCATAGCAATCGTTGGCTAATTGTTTTTAATTATATTGTCAACTCCCTGCTATCTCTCTGAATATTGGACTCGTGATTTACGACGTGGTAAAAGTAAACTGCTAAATATAGGTTGAACTTTTCATTGTGTTTTTGTGATAAGAACGGAAACAGAATTGTTGAGAACGAAACGTCTTGAAGAGCTATCATTGTTTTACGGTCATCGCGCAATAAAAGTGCATTACGCGAAGTTGCTTTTCAAATTCATTCAGAAAGTCTTTTGCAATGTAAATTCGAAACAATCGATTAACAGGAGTGATTATCGTTTTTAAGTTCTTTCTAGCTAACTATACGCAAAAGTTAAATTGTTTGAAATGTTGAAAAAGTTAGCATATAATACGAAATTCAATTTACAAAAAATGTCTGTAGAAACCTTAAAAAGATTATGTATTAAATTATGCGATAATTTTTCATAATAATTCAATATTATTTACAACAATTCAGTCATTCTTTTTCGTAGCACGTATTTGTCGTATTCACAATAATTATAGACAGAGGTCGAAGTCATCCACAAAAATTTCCTACTACTGACTCCCGACTGCGGAGTCGGATTTTTTTATGACGATTTCTGACTTTTTCCGTAATTTTATATAATGATCTTTACTAATGGATTTAGAAGGATTTGAGAAATAAATCCAAAGACTTTTATTACTCGTATAGTTATAAAAACAGTTTTTGTACAACAAAGGAGGGGTTTTTTTTTTTTTCTTTTTTTTTTTCCCCCAACTTTAAAATCATACCAGCATTTGCACAAACTTAAAAAGGCATTGTAGTACTCTAAATTTGCTTTAGTAAAAAAAAAAAAAATCTTTTAAAAATAACTTACACCAAATTATCAGGTACCAAAATATTTTAGAATAGCATAAGACAAACAAAAGAAAATCGTGCATTTTAAGCACAAACATTGTATATTTGTAATACATCAAATCTTATTATTTCTTAATAATAGAGTAGTTTCTATGATCTTCTTTTCATTGTGGATCAACACTTACTTGGCATGCTGCTGAAGCAAATTGCTTTTTTGTTACTAGTTGAATTAATGAAAGATGCAAATGAATTCCATCCTTAATATTTAATTTCAGCATTAACTCCCTAGTATTTGGGAGGCAGGAGTGGTTAAAGAGTCGAGAAATCTAAAAAGTAGGATTTTCAAACTGATTCTTGTCACCGATCTTCACATTTGAATATAGGATTATAAAAGTAGGGAATTTAATTTATATTATTGAATCATTATCACGAATCTATTTTAATTGAATTAAAAACTTCAAAAATCATCATTTTTAATGGGGTTTTTTTTTTCTAATGCAGCTGGCAATGCAGAGACAGTTATTTTTATGCCATAAGCAAAGACTGCATCATTGTTACTCATTCAGCACCACCCAGGGGGCACTTTTTAGCTTGCAGATATGCTACGGACACGAATAATATTATCCACACAAAATTCTGCTACCGTATTAGACCGGGACCTACGGTTTAAAGTGGATTCGAACCACTACAAACATTCATGGCACCGCCGGAACTCGAACCCGAAACCTGTGGTGCTGAACACTAGGCACTCGGCCATCAGGCAATCATCATTTTTAATGTAAAAATATTCTTTCGAGTGATTTTTTTTTTCTTTTTCGTCCTGAATTTTTCTTAAACTTGAATGAAAACTAATTACTGAGAACCTTTAAGGCTACCATAAACACCCTTGCCATCGTAATTCATGTACTTATTAATCTTTAATTTAAAAATGGTTACATAAGCAATGTTCTAAAGACCTTGGAACCCCTATTTTATTAGCTGCCTGATCATAAATTTCGAAGAAAGCACTCATTTCGCAATCCGAAAAGCTCACTCAATTTCTAATAAGTTTTGTAGTTTTTAACACCTCTTCGTGTTTACAATGAAAATGAAAGGGGGAATGGGGGAGGATTTAAGAGAAATAGCAGATCACAGCAGAGAAGAGGCGCACGCTTATTACCTCACCTCCTTATGCAATCCGTGACTATTTGGGGCCTCACGAGTGTCATTAGTGGTAGTGGAAACCGGTTGTTTTTGAGAAATCTTCTCGCGGGAGTGAGGTGCGATTAGACATTTCGCACGATAAGGGACATGCCTACATCATTTGAGGGAGAACAGACAAACTGAAGTCCGTATAATTTACTCCTGTGCTTGTCAAGGCGCGTAATTTTGTAAATCATGTTTTTACACACCATGCTTATGTAGTTCAGGATGATTTACTGAAATGCATTCCGTTTTTGTATTTAATATTTTACTTGTGTTTCCTTTTATTTGATTATATATTTTAAGATTTTTTTATTTTTCTTCCGGAAGTACTTTTGATACTGGCTTGATTCGAAAGTGTTTGATGACTGGCTTATTTAGTTTAAGCTGTAGAAGTTATTTAAAATTTATCATTTTTAATACATTATATGTATACTAAGAAGTTATGATAATCTAGCATTTTAAGCAGGTTACTGGTATCTAGCCGTTTGAGATACCTTGCTTTTAAGATGTTATGGCAATTATTTAATATAATTATTGGAAGTATTGCAATTTTTTTTTTATTGAAATTTTTAGCATTTTGCATATCTTGACATAAAAGTAACTTTTTCTAGATTTTATTGAAATATATCTTAATGAATAATTATGTAATTCTACTTTAAAAAAAAAATAACCCTGACATCATAACAACTGAAAACAGGCGAGTTCGAGTACAAAAAAACAAAAACGAAATGCTTTATTCTTGTCATTAGTAATTCAGAAAAAAAATTTGTCATCGTTGTTATATGAGTTACCTACATTTGTTACAAACGGATTTCTTCGATTGCTCTGCTTATACATAAATCCACATCAAATCTGAACCCTTGGACCATTTTAAAGAACTTATTGATCAAATTAGTAGATAACTGGGTGCGATGTTGTCCATCACTATTATTGCAATTATATGTTGCTCAATTAGTTAATGTTTCGTTGTGCACTTAGAATTTGTTACACAGGCAAATATTAACATTTTAGTATTACCACATATCACACAAGTACTTGATTCAACCCAAATGTAATAATCAAATTCACTTAAACGAAATATCTAAAATTATACTTTAAAAATGTAATTACCATTTATAATATAAAATTCCAAACATTTTATCAAATGTCTATCATGTAAATGGTTTAGTAATCCTACAAAGATTTATAATCGTATAAATTAAGAATTTGTTGATTAAAATCTTTATACCAAGAAACATTTTTCTTTATTCGTCTAATTACAAAAATCAAGCTATATTCAATTCAGTTTTTCATCTTATTTTTAAAAGGATGTACCGAAATGAATAAAGTATTTCTCATGTAATTTATTGTAACTGTGAAGAAAGAAGCATCTATATTTTTTTACTATCATCCCAATAATTCCACTAATAAATCTCGCTTATAAAATTAAAATCTGCCTTCAATTAAAGCAATTCACATTCTATAAACAAGGCTCATTGTTCAGACACCAGATTGTGCAGAACACAGCGCACAGACTTTTGCTTTGAAAAATCCTCCAAGCACTACCAGAACAGAGTTTCGATCTGCCATGTCCGAACATCCACTCTCTTCCTCCCATCGGCTGATTCTGTCATTTACATACCACTGGGGTCAAGTGTGCTGCTAAATTTTAACCATTCGTCCGGAATCGTTAATGTAAATTAGCTCGGACGACTAATGAGTCGAACATGGTATGATAATGTATCGATCCCCTATTGATTTGCTGCTCTTTCCGCATGTTGTTTACTCCACCCTCTAGCGTGTGTGTCGCATTTCGGGCACCTTTTCCATTTGCTTTTAATGCATCTTCTGAAAGGGGAGGATTGAGGGGTGGAAGAATCTGTGCATGTTAGGGGTTGAGTAGCCGTACTTAATGTTTGAGCATTAACTTCTGTGCTTGAAATGTTTGTCAACTGTATCGATTTTGAGTGTAGGGAGTTGTGGGGCAGTTTTATTTCATTTAAGAACTGAATTAGGAGTGATTTGAGAATCTTGTTGATATGAGATTCTCTGTTATTACTTAAAAGATTTTAAACAAAAAGTTTTTAATAAACGCATATATACGGAATGTTACTTTTTCGTAATAAAAATAGAAAAAGGGTTCATCAAATTTAATTTCTCGATTATTTATCTCATATGATGTTAACATTTTAATTTCTGCTGATGGCGTTAAAAATACCAAAAAATGTGGCAACTAACCTGATGTCGAGCTTACTCTTCATCAAGTCTTTGATTGTCCAGCTGTTGCAGCCGCCATGCATTGTCTGGACCATCCCTCGAAAGAGGATTTATACTCTGAGTTTAAGTACTGGCATTTATACTGGCAATAAACATAGCAAATTCCGCAGCACCACAATATTTGATTTTCTTGTACTCTTCAGAGGATACGAATAAAAATAATAAAGTTCAGAAATTATTAGAGTGTGACTTAGCCCCCACAATTCATATATATATATATATATATATGTAGGATTTGTTTGCCTGCTAAGCACCAGATGGAAACACATCACAGACTATGTGCCTTTCACACCAACCTTTTGCCATGTAGTGGCAGGATTGGACCTTGAACTCTGGCCCTGGAAGAAGGGAAAAAACCCCGTAATTTGGCGCGAGAGGAGAAAGCTAACGGACATGGGAGACGCTGCGTCAAGCAGCGGTAGAAAAATGGTTGTGAATGTATCCATACTTTCTGTAAATATTGATGTAAATATATTCATTAAATATGTGTTGTTGAGAGAAAACCAACGTTTCTTTATGTCGCTTTGAAATACACCCCTAGATTGCCTCCCTCTGTCGTTAAAAATTTGCTAGACTGGTAGAGAAGTCTACAAGATTGGGGGCTCGGCCGGGATGCATCTTTTGAAACCTCTACAAAATTGGGGTTCGGCCGGGATGAATCTATTGGAAGCGGCAGAAGTCTACAAAATTGGGGGCTCAGCCGGGATGCATCAGTTGAAACCGGTGTAACTCTACATATATATATATATATATATATTAATTTCTTTTCTTTCTGTATGTGTAAATTAATATTTAAATAATACTATTTTATTTATAAGCTTGAATGAGTTTAAGTCTTATAAAAAAAAAGAAAAAAAGAAAGAATGTTTTTTTTCAATAGCCTGAGATATATATGAAAACTGTCTTTATTTAACATTCAATATTTTATCCTGGATTTGTATAAATAATTTTAGTGATTTTCTTTAAAAATAAAAGAAGGGTTCATCAAATTTAATTTATCAATTAATTATCTGATATGATATTAAAAACATTTTTAATTTTCTGGTGATGGCGTTTAAAAATACCAAAAAAAAAATGGGACAACTGCCCTGATGTCGAGCTTACTCTTCATTATGTCTTTGATTGCCCAGCTGTTGCAGCCGCCGTGCATTGTCTGGACCATCCCTCGGAAGAGGATTTATACTCCGAGCTGGCAATCAACATAGCCAATATTATTCGGGAGCACCATGGTATTTGATTGTCTTGTAGTCTTCAGAGGATACGACGAAATAACATTTTTAATTTAAAAATAAAAATTTCAGAAATTATTAGAGTGACTAAGCCCCCAAAGTGTCTTATCTTTATAAAAGTGAATCCAAAAAGCTGAAAGAAAGAAAGAAAGAAAGAAAAAAAAAAAGAATTGGTTACCCCTGAAAAAATGTAAAAATAGCGTACTTTTAACATTCTGTCAAACTATAAAAGCCATGAATGCATCTTAAATTAAGTAGAGAATTCATATATATATATATATATATATATATATATATATATATATATATATATATATGAATTCATATTATATCCTATATATATATGCTGATTTCTTTTCTTCCTGTAATTAATATATATAAGTAATGCTATTTTTATTTATAAGCTTAAATGAGTTTAAGTCTTAGAACAAAAGAAATAATTTAGATTTTTCCAATAGCCTGATATATATATGTATGAAAACGGTCTTCATTTAATATTCAATATTATATCCTGGATTTGTATAAATAATTTTAGTAATTCTCTTCTCATTGGGTTCTATGATTGTATTTATTCTTATTTAATTTACATATTTATCAATTAATTAGTAATTAATATTCAGTAGTTTTTTTCTCTTATTTATTAACTTCACTCTATGGTAATTATTCCTTGCAAAAAGTTTTATTTTAATTTTTTTACTTTTTACAAAAATTTTATTAATATTTTTTTATAAATTTTTTTCGATACTTTATTGTCTTTGTTGCTAACATGCTAACATCACATGTATAATTGAAGTCGAGAAAAACAAAATGTTATTTCGAGTCTTGCTACAAAGTTTTTACAGCCATATTTTGATTTATATTATAATTGTTATTCATATTCTGGCAAAATAAGACCCATAAACAATTTGTATTTTAAAGTGATTAAGATATAATCTTGAATTTGTGTAGTTCAATTTCTTTGTTTCAATTTGTTAATGCTAATAAAATACCTGTATAGATTTTTAATAGGTTCATATTTCAAAAAATAATTAGCTTAAAATTATTGTAGAAATTGCTTATATCATATTTTTAAATTAAAAATGTGTTTTTTATTTCTCTTTATTGCTCCATGTTTAATTGTCTTTCATTTTCATTGCAGGTAAGAAAAAGTGGATTATTCTTCTAAGAACAAGGAAGTACAGGTGGACAAATTTCATATTAGTTTATGTTTAATGTAAAAAAAAACTGATAATGTTATCTAGTGGTAATAATGTTAAAATTCGAGAATTTTTTTTATAGATCATCTGGATATTCATCTTTTGTTTCTCATGTAATGATAGAATAACTGTAATGAGGATACAATTTAAAAAAATTTGAAGTATAATTTTTTTTTTTTACAAATTTGATTTTTGTATCCTCACATAAGTTGAATTAAAAATTTGATGGGCAAAAATAATTTCATGCTATGTGCACATATTGAAGATTATTTTAATATTAAATCATTGATTTATACATGCATATATTAAAAATTTTTAAATTATTAAAATTATCTAAAATATCTACTTTGAGGTTTTGTTTGCAGTATTGCTAATTATGCTTATTAATAATCAAATTTTTGCAAATTTGAAATTACTTTCTTATGAATTTATTTGAAAAAGATGATAAAATATTCTTGTACTAAAGTTCTTGGATCTACTCTGTTAATTGAACAAGCTACAAAAGCAAGTTTTCATCTTTATTTTCAGACTTAAAATGATCAGATATCGTATATTGTACCTTATTTAGACTGAAATTTAAATATATAATGCCTGTTGATGGATTTTATAATGTATTAGTAATCAGATTTCATTTTCTATTAAATTCTTAAGTCAATTCAAATTTTTTTATTTCTATTTATCGTAAGTATTTCGATTGAAAACTTGGTTTAATGGATTTAACTCATGTAGAAGATATTCGCCTTATTTATCTTTTAATATTTTCAAAAAGAAAAAAAAAAAGTCGTGTGTATTTCAACAAACTATATTCAAAATATTGAATAAAACAGTCAATAATAATAAATAGTAAAATTTCGCAAACTATAGTACATCCCAATATATAATCCCAAACCGTATCGCCAAGTTTATGAACTTTAAAGCTGCAACTTGCAAATCCGTCGTGTTATTCAAGATTTATAGCTCACGATTTGTACCCAGCATGCTCTCTCGATTGGATTTATCATTGTGTTCTGTTTATTGAATTCAAACAATTTCATTTCTTTTCATCATAAGTATATCAATTGAAAACTTGTTTTCATGGATTTAAATCAGGTAGCAGATTTTCACCTTGTTTATCTTTTAATATTTACAAAAAAAAAAAAAAAAAATAATAATAATAAAAAAAAAGCAGTGTGTATTTCCACAAACTATATCCCCAAATAGTGGGTAAAATAGTAAATAATAAATGGTAAAATTTTCACAAACCACATCCCCAAATTTATGAACTTTAAAGCTGCAACTTGCAAAACCGTCATGTTATTCAAGATTTATAGCCCGCGATTTGTACCCAGCATGCTCTCTCGATTGGATTTATCATTGTGTTCTGTTTATTGGATGCAATCGGGCGTATATTCTTATATATTCTCCGGCTCCACAAATGGCGGAGTACTTCCGAAAAAAGAAACGGACCCATTACTCTACTACCCCGAGCTTTTGTCCGGCACTTTTTGCCTGCCGGAAGTCAGGCTTTTTGTCCTAGACCCCCAACGACACGGGGAGACGATTCTGGATAGCCTTCAATGCCATCATTCGATATTCCGTTATCGTTATTATGATGATGGTGGTTTTATCTCGTCGTCGTACACGGAGATAGGCTGGAGATTTTTTTTCGTGTGCTTGGTTTGTGAGAAACAAAGTCGTGTTTAGAATATTGAACTTTGTGTGCGTAGTGAACGTAATTGGAGTTAGTTTATGGTTAATTTAAGATAAATTTCTGTATTATAAAGTTTGGGATTTTATGAGAATCATCCATATGTTGGAACTTATTTTTCTTCTTACGCGCTTGATTTATTTGCATCAAAGTTGTTTATTTAATCGTTTCGTTTTAATCAAAAGATAATGTGTTTGTTATTTAAAATATCACGCACACACACACACTCATGCATACACACCCTCATACATAAATACACACACATACTCATTCTTACACACACGCTCGTTACACTCACTCACTCACTCATAGATACATACATACATACACACGCTCATACACTCATAGATACATACATACATACACACGCTCATACACTCATAGATACATACATACACACGCTCATACACTCATAGATACATACATACGCTCATACATACATACATACATGCATACACACGCTCATACATACATTCACACATTCACGCGTTCATACATACATACATACATACATTCACGCGCTCATACATACATACATACATACACGCGCTCGTACACACACACACACACGTTCATACATACACACACACACACACACACACACGCACATACATACATACATACATACATACATACATACATACATACATACATACATACATACATACATACATACATACACACACACACACACACACACACACACACACACACACACACACACACACACACACACACACACACACACGCTCATACACCCATACACACGCTCATACATATATCCATACACACGCTCATACATATATCCATACACACATACATACACATACATACATACATACATATGTACACACACATATATATACTGACATTAGAATATTAGATATAATATTGCCAATTACACAGCGGATTGTGTTCGCCTCAAAATATAACCTCTGTAACCTAAGATCCAATTTATATCATCTAATTGTATGTAGTGTTTATGAAAGTTAATTTAATTTTTAACTCTATGCATTGAAATACCTTGAATGAAATGTTTGTGGAAACATGTTCACATGTAATAAATTGGTGGGTTTTAATATTTTATTATTTCGTTTGTGTAAAGCATTAAAGACAAAAATAAATTTTAAGATAAAGAGGTTAAAAATTTCAGTACTTTAAATATGTAAAGGGTGTTGTAGATTAATGAAGTAAGATTAAGTGTAAGATAAATGAATTAAGTTAAACTTAAATGAACATTTAGAACTTTTAGTTACAAGATAAATGAACTAAGAATTTTATTGTACTATAATAGGCATTTCCGCGTTGCTTGTGGAAAGAATATACTTTTCACATGATTTGTATTTTAGAAATGGATTTTTGAATATTGTCTCTATTGCACACTACGAGCCAGCATTCATGTGTTAGATGTTAAATAGTTATTTATTATAACATTTCCTGTGTTAGGTGTTAAATATTTATTTATTATAGCATTTCGTTGGGAGGTGTTAAATAGTTATTATAACGTTTCTTTTGCTAGGTGTTAAATAATTATTTATTATAACGTTTCATTTGCTAGGTGGTAAATACTTATTCATATTTTTATTGTGATTTTCATAGTAAAAAAAAATAAGTAACGAAAAATTAGAAATTTAGGGGAGGAAACACGATATGTATTATTGAAAAATTTTTCAATTAATTTTACAAAATCGTTTACATACGATGGCTTATTCATTTTTTTTCTCCTATAGAATTTTATCGTTAAATATTGCTTGCTTTAAAGGTTCGCATTGTTTTGTAATCGTGTAAAAGAGAAACATTACATACTTTAAAATATAATAGTTGCATGTATTTTTCACGAAGTTTCCTCTAAAACAATAAGTGATTGACACACTGTATCATTTTCATAGATGATTTTTAAGCAATTGTTTGATAAAAAAATTATTGATAGGTATTTAACTTTTATCTTTTCGATGATAAAAGTATTTGTGGTTTATTTATTTCATTATTCATGTTTTCATTTTACTAGTTTTGCTAGCAACTTGATTTAACGAAAAAGTTTAAAAATAATAATTTTTTATTGTAATGTAAAAGTGATCCTTTCTCTGAATCAGAGTGGTGTCTTAAATAAAAAAAAAAAAAAACAATTTTTATTCTTTATTTTGCAAGTTTAGTTATTTTAGCTATTAGAAAATTTCTTGATTATTTCGTAATTTTTCTAGCCTAAAATAAATTTAGTCGTCAAATGATAATATTAAGAAAAGATTATGATTCGAAGTGTTAGTATTTTTCACACTTTGAAATAATGGAGTTATTTAATTGGAAAATATGTAATAATGTTTTTTAATCCATGCCTATTTTGTATATTACTAAAAAGAATTATTTTAAAATTATCTATTTTTTTTATTTGCATTAGGCCATTTGATTTGCAGTAATGGCCCTCAGAAACACCACTGCCACCAATTAAAGTAAATCTTTCAATTTCAGTTGATAATTTGAAGAGCATAAAAATTATCATTTATTTTTTTTTTTTATAATTAATTAAATGTCCTTAAAGCCATTTGGCCTTTTAATATGAGAAATTTTCTCAGAATCAGGAGAATATGCTTTGATTGGAAGAAGTGTAATTTATAAATTATACATTATTCTTACTTTTGAAAAAAATAACTGCCAATTTACAGTGTTTATAATTTTGATAATTTGATTTCGTATTGGCAAAAAAAAAATGAAATGATTGAGAACTAAATGGAAACTTTCTGGAAGAAAACGCATATTGGTAATCTTAACAAATTTTTAAAAAATGCTAAAAATATAGTAAATTTAATCATATATAAATAGATGTATTTGTGAAATTGATGCAACATTTATCAGTAAAACTATTTTGATGGTTAAATTATGCATTCCTCTGCCTTTTCTTGGCGTAATGTGTGAAGTTACAGAAAGAATATTATGCTTGGGAGATGGAGAATAATGTGGAGTATGCTGCCTCATTGAATATACTTCTCTTAATATAATACACAATACATTTTTTTTATTTACGTTTTACATGAACGTTCAGCGATGTTATGCCACACTGTATTGATACATTTTTTTTATATATTTAAAAACAAATAATTTATATACGATGACTTATCCCAAAAGGGTCATCAGGTAGACCAAGGTATTCATTGGCTGGTCGAAGCCTAGGATGGGCCGGAAATATATATCTTTATATATTCTTCAATATAAATACATGTATATATTGATTTGATTTATTTATTTATTTTTCATTCGGAATAAGAAAGCATACCATTTTTCTTGATTTGATTATTGTTTTTTAATGTATTATATAATACTGCTGAGATTATAGAATATATAATCACTACGGCATTCATTTTTATACTTCTTCATATTAAGATTTGTATTATATCAAATTTATGACGTATTTTTAATTAAAATCTAAAGTAAAATAATAATAAAAAATGCTGCACATTATTTATTTTCTATCATTAATATTTTTTTCTCCCGATTTCTTATGTTATATGAAAATCTCTCTTTTCTGTTTTAGACCAAGGTATTCATTGGTTGGTCGCAGCCTAGACGTGGAGCCGGGATTGTATTTGTTCACAAATGCATTTTTTTATGACACAGATTAGGATGAGGAATAGAAGATATCTTTTTGTTATAACATATTGTTTTCCAATATGTTATATAATATTGCTGAGATAATAAAATATATATAATCACTGCGGCATTCAGTTTTATACTTCTGCAAAAAAGATCTATATTACATCAAATTTATGACACTTTTCATTTAAAATCTTTCCATTTGACTAAAATAAATTTTAAATAAAAAAAAATGGTACACTTTTACTTATTTTCTATCACTAATGGTTCCTCCCTTGATTTCTTATACGATTTGCTGTTTAGACAAGGTATTCATTGACTGATCGAACCCTAGAGTGGGCCGGGAATATATATATATATATATATTCTTATATATATATATATATTTATTTTCTTCAATACAAACCATGTATATATTGATTTTATTTATTTATTTATTCATTCTGAATACATAGCAATTTTAATTTGATTATTGTTTTTTAATGTGTTATATAATACTGCTGAGATAATAAAATATGTAATCATTACGGCATTCATTTTTATACTTATTATATCAAATTTATGACACTTTTTTTATTTAAAATCATCTAAAATAAAAATATAAAAAAAAAAAAAAATGTTACACTTTGCTTATTTTCTATCACTAATGGTCCCCCCCCCTCCTTTTTTCATACGATTTGCTGTTTTAGACCCAGGTATTCATTGGCTGGTCGCAGAGTAGGGGTGGGGCCGGGATTGTATTTGTTCACAAATGCATTTTATGACACTGATTAGGGAGGAGGAGTAGGAGAGTTACGTGAGGTTACTCGCAGCACGTCCGTCATCAGCAAAAAGAAGCGACTTCCTGTACTTTTTCTCCCTCCGTCACCAATCTCATTGCAAATAGACTTTCGGATTCTATCGGTTGCAGTAATTCACTGCCTTTCGAAATAGTTTTTATCGCACACGAAGGTACAATGCACGCGAATCTATTAATTTGTTACGCTCGTTCCCATTTGTTCAGCGCCTAGCTCCGGCTTTCAGTCGCCAAAATATTGCTTTTTGGGAAATGGATTCAATGTTCGTATTTTCGCTTCTAACGCATGCGTCTTTTTTTTTTTCCTGTTAGTATTTACTTCCTATGTTAAGATGCAGGATTGAAAGTTTTAATGTTTTGAATGAATAAATAATATTAGTTGCAATACAAATGTTACAGTTTGGTTTATGCTCTACGGTCATCTTGTGCTCACTAAAGGGGTAAGACGGCGACTATAGTTTCTAAAATACAGAAGCTACAGAGATAATAACTAAACTATAGTATGTTTTTAGATTGAAATTTGAGTTTAGATTTATGGTATATTATTTTTATTTTTATTTATTTTTAGATTAACTGTGTTTTAGATTTTAGATTGAGTTAGATTGAAATTTTTATTCAGTTTTTATGAAGGGAAAGTTCTAATGTTTGAATGAATAAATATTAGTTGCAATACAAATGTTAACAGTTTGGTTTATCGCTCTACGGTCATCTTGTGCACACGAGGGCTGAAACAGACCAGCCTACAGTTTAAAATACAAAAGTTACAGAGATAATAACTAAACTAAGTTTTAGATTGAAATTTGAGTTTAGGTTTATATATATTTTTATTATTTTTATTTTTATTTATTTTAGATTATTTTTTAGATTTTAGATTGAGTTAGGATTGAAATTTTTATTCAGTTATGAAGATGAAAATTTAATCTTTGAATGAATAAAAAACTAGTTACACAATACAAAAAGTTATAGAGATAATAGGTTAACTATGGTTTATATACAAAATAATGACCCTAATATATTTTAGTCTGATTAAAAAAAAAACCACCCTGATGAATTTGTATTTTATTTATTTATTTATTTTTCCCATTTGTTAAAGAAATTTTGCATACATGATCCTATACACAGTAATACCTATCAGTATAATAATATGTATAATAATGCCTATCAGTATATATCCTATAATAAATACCTATAGACGGTAAATAAAACGACTGTCGCACGGACAGTGAATGCATTCTATATCGCGTCATGGCTCCTACTTACAAATATTCTAAATTAATAAGTTAAAAAACATTTATTATTTTAAAATGTTAAATATTATGGGAAAATATATTTAGTATATTTTTCAAATCATTTTAGAAACTAGCATTGATCAAAATTTTGATATCTTAATGTACATACTTTTATTTATTAAATTTAATTTCCATTCAGAATGCCATATATTTGTCAATTGCATTTCAATAAAATAAATTAGATACAATTTACTAGATGTAATTTCAACTCAATATTTTTAAAATTTATTGTATATTGCAAAGAAATGGGAAAAAAATTGTTAACCTCGACATGAATTTTAAAACCGAATGTATAACCTAATGTTCTTATATGATGTTTAAATTTGTTATTCAATAAGGGGTTCAGAATGATATGAGGCATATTTCATCGTATCGTATTTCTCCACCACAACCCACACCGAATGGAAAACATTTGTATAGTGCAATACATATTGGGTTTGCTTCCGGTTCGCGGCCCATTGTTCGAGACTGGAAATTGAGACAGAAGAGAGAGAGCCGCCATTGTCCAAACCAGCCGCCAACAAGAGTCTCTCCTCTCTGTGCGAGAGTTGCTTTTAAAAATAGCCCCACGCGGTATATCCCTTACACCACAGGTCTACCTGCCTACATAAGGTCATGAAAGCGGACCACAAGTCCACTATCAATTTTATGCGCGCAGGGTTTTGAGCCAAAATAGTCGTGCGGCGTCCAGCAGGGGAAAACCAAGCAAATTTGGGAGGTGACATTTTTTTTGTTTTCTTGCTTCCCTTGCACCTTGGGAAGCACCTTCCACCTTGATGACGACGCTCCTCCCTTCCTTCCTTCCCTCCCTCCTTTCGGTCTCTTTTGTGGCTCGTGCCTGGCTGGTTCTGATTTCTGCAATAGGTTTGATTAGGACTGTTCTTCCAGGAATCTTCCGCGTGGTTCTTTTTATTTGGAGTTGTTGCGCAAGTTGTTTGTGGCGATGATGATGAATTCGGTTTCTTTGAATTATAAAAAGATGATAAGTAAAGGGTTGCTAGGCATAAAGCAGATTGGTAACCTTTTCAATCTAAATGTGAATATCAGTATCGCATAGGAGGGACAACCGGTTTTTAAAAGTGGTTATTAAATATGTTTAAAAGCTTTAATATAATACAATTATTCCGCATTTGCTTTTGAAATTTTAGGAGATTGAAATCATAGTGTATAAGAGATTATATTGTATTGAAACCTTTTTGATACCATCTTACTGTTAATTAATTGTGGTTTTTAGTTACATAAAGTTTGAATAAACCATCTTACTATTTGGTTTAGTTACTTTAAAATATATACTTCTACGTGACATTTATATATTATTGGAGAAAATATAATTGGAGATTGAAATCATATTATTAATTTTTGTATAATTGAGATTGAGAGAATATAGGAAAATATATTTAGTATATTTGGTATATATATGTTAGTATATTTGATATATATACATATATGTTAGTATATTTGATATATATATGTTAGTATATTATTATTGGTGATATAGATTTATACATAATTGGAGATTGAAATCATAGTATATAAGAAATTATATTTTAATGAAAACTTTTTGATACCATCTTAGTGTAAAAATGACATTAATTAATCATTCCTTATTTGCTTTGCAGTATCGGGATATTAAAATATAATCTCTATGATTTCAATGAACATTTTTAATACCATCTTAGTGTAAATTAACTGTAATAATTAATTAAATCAAGAATGATTAACTAATTAACTGCTGTTAATCAGTTAATCATTCCTTATTTGCTTTGCAATATCGGGAAATTGAAATCATAGTATATAAGAGATTATATTGTAATGAAAACTTTTTTGATACCATCTTACTGTTAATTAACTGTGGTTTTAGTTACATAAAATTGAATTAAAATTCTACTATTTAACTTTAAAAAATTTTACTTTTGTGACATTCTTTTGGAAAATATTTTCTGAATTCATCCTGTGGAGAACAAGTCATTTAGCAATTTTAATCGTTAATTTAGTGCAAATTCATTTAGCAATTCTAATCGTTAATTCAATGAATTCATTTAGCAACTCTAATCGTTAATTTAGTGTAAATTCGTTTAGCAATTCTAATCGTTAATTTACTGTAAATTCATTTAGCATTCTAATTGTTAATTTAGTGTCAATTATTGATAGTAAAAGCATTTTTTCATACTGAACTATATATTTTATAATTTAAACTATATATTTTATCTTATAAAAAAGGAAACTGTACACTTCTGAAACAAGTATTTTATTACGTATAATTATTGCATTTTATAATGTACTTAATAATTTTAAATTTTGCTGCTTTGGTGAGTGACGTATGATTTTCAAGATAGTGTCCTAGACTGAAAAAGAAATCTCTTCTAATCAAATAAATAAAAAAAATAATAAAATAATGTACCGTCTCTTTATGATTTATCTTAAAAGTTAAAAGTATTGATGGTCGTCTTGAAATTTGTGCAGACGGTCACTTCCATTGTGGTCATGTTTCGAAAAGTGAAAATGTCATCTCTCTTTCTAATTCGTCTTCGTTAACATCACACTGAAAAGCTCTTCAGAACTCTCTGTGTGAATCAATTGATTTATGACTTCAGTTTCGGACGATGAAGAATTGACATGGAATGACGCTTTTAGGAAAGATATTGTGTCTTTTTTCCCCCCAGTCCATTTCAGCTTGCTTCGAATAATTCTCCCCCACCCCCTTGCTAACATTTAAAATGATGTTTCTTAAAATATGATTTTAAATTGAATGATTGTCGTTCATCATTTAAATTTAGGAAACTTTTGTTGATAAATCAACAATATTTAACATTCAATTTTCAAACATTAATGAAAGATTTTATAGAAGAAGATATTGTCTTTTTCAGCCCTTTCATTTCTTTGCTCCAAATATTTCTCTTTTCCCCTTGCTAACATTTAAAAACATTGTTGTTAACATTTAAAACATTGTTAATAAATTAGCAATGTTTAGCAGTCTTTAATTTTTCTCATTAAAGAGAATAAATGTAATACAGTTTAGATTTGGTTTTTGTAAAATTTTATTTTAGATTTCAAAAATTAACTTATAACACAAATTAATGAAAGATATTTTTTTTATAAAAGATATTGGCTTTTTTTTTTTTTCCAGTCCATTTCAGCTTGCTACAAATATTTTTTTCTCTTTTCTAACATTTAAATCATTGTTAATAAATTAACAATGTTTAATAATGTTAATAAATTTAACATTGTTAGTAAATTAGCAATAGGAAACGTTAGGGGACATTATCAATAAATTAACAATGTTTAACAGTCTTCAATTCTTAGAGAATAAATGTAATATAGTTTAGATTCGGCTTTTGCAAAATTTTATTTTAGATTTCAGAAATTTACTTATTACACAAATTAATGTAAGATTAACAAATTAAAGAAAGACGCTTCTATGAAAGCTATTGTGTCTTTTTTTCAGTCCAATACAGTTTAGATTCGGTTTTTGTAAAATTTTATTTTAGATTTCAGAAATTACGAATTAATTTATTACATTAAGTTAAAGTGTTATAGAAAATACTATTTCATCAGTTTTATATCATCAAAGAAAATCAAATCTATAAATTTATGATTTATATATAGCAAATAGCACATAAGTTTTTTGAATAATTAAAACTATGTTTAAATACAAATAAATAAAATATTAATTAGTCATACACAAGAAACCAAACTTTTTTTTTGTATATTATGTTATGATTTTTAAAATATTATTCTAATAAAGTTATCCAAAATTTTTTTACCAGTCTTATATCATAATAAAAAAAAAAAAAAATCAAATCTATATTAATTTAAGGTTTATATGTAGCAAATAACACATAAGCTTGTAAAATATTTAAATATAAATAAATAAAATATTAATTAGTCATACATTAAAAAAAAAACTTCTTTTGTATAATTTGTTATATATTTTAAAAATATTATTATAATAAAGTTATTCAAAACTTTTTCTTCAGTCTTATATTATCAAAGAAAAATCTTAATATATATATTAATTTAAGATTTAACTGTAGCAAATAACACATAAGCTTTTAAAATAATTAAAACTATATTTAAATACAAATAAATAAAATATTAAATAGTCATACACAAGAAACAAATAGTATGCTATATATTTTAAAAATATTATTCTAATAAAGTTATTCAAATTTTTTTTTTTCCAGTCTTGTAACATCAACTTGAAAATCAAATTTTATTAAATTTTAAATAATATTGGCAGCAGCGTTTATGTTCGCTTTGTTTTCTTTATTTCCTGTCAAAAACCTTGACAAAATATTTATGCATGATTATTAACATATAAATGTTTTTTTTAATTAATAGTTATTAATACTTTGTGAGACATTAATAATTTTTGTTTTTCAAATTACTTTACAAAACAAAAGTCTTTAATAGTTTTTTTTCTTGTCCATAACATTATTTATTTCAAATAATTGCATAAATAAAGTTGAGACTTGGGAATTTATCGATGGTAAAGATGTATTTATATGCCGAGTGATAAATATCTATATATTTCTTTCTCTTCATCAGTGACGGATTTTCCCATAGGCTAACTAGGCTTTAGCCTAGGGCCTCAAGATCAAGAAGGGCCTACTTAAACTTTTAAATGCAAATTATCATGAAATAAATTAATCTGCTTTTGAATTTATTTTTTAATCTTCAATGTATTGAATATATTTAATTTAATTTGATAGAAAATATGAGAATTTTTATTGCATATTTTATTTTCGTAGTCAAAGATTTTTTTTTTTATTTGAATTTTGTTTCTTTGTAAATTTTGTGTGTTATGTTTGATTAGTTATCGTTACAAATGCCATATATGGTGCTGAGAATAAATGTCCAAATAAGTGTTCTCGACTTTTTTTTTATTTGTTATCCGTGCCACATTTTTTATAAAGATTAATACCAATCACAACATTTTTTCATTTAATGAATTGATATATATCACAGTAATGATGTATTTTTTTCATTATCTCTCATGTAATTTGCAAACTTAAAAATGGGAGGTGAAAGGGCCTCATAAGTGGAATAGCCTAGGGCCTCTTTTTATTTAAATCCGGCGCTGCTCTTCACCAACTTCATAATGATTATTAATGAAAAACAAGTAATATAAAAAAAAAATTTTTAAAGTCAATTCCTACTTTTTTCCCCACTATATTGCAGAAAAGTCCTTTACAAATAATTTTCATTCATTTTTTAAAGTTTATCTGGCGCCATCTATTGGTAGATACATGCAACTAAAATCTAAAAAAAAAAAAATTAAATTAATTAATTAAATTTAATTAATGAATTAATATTTTAAAAAACTGTATTAACATCAAGTGTCATCCACTACAAGTTCAAAAAAATGTATTTGAACTTGAGTGGATGAATAAAAGTATTTTATTAACGACTGAAAATTTGAACAAGATATATATAGGGAGAGTGTCAGCTAATAGAAGGAATTGAATAAGTCTTCTCGACTTTTTAATTTATTATCCTTGCCACATTTTTTATAAAGATTAATAACAATCACAATATGTTTCATTGAACATGTTGATATATATCACAGTAATGATGTATTTTATTATCTCTCATGTAATTTGTAAACTTAAAAATTTGAGGTGAAAGGGCCTCATAAGTGGAATAGCCTAGGACCTCTTTTTATCTAAATCTAGCGCTGCTCATCACACACTTCATAATGATTATTAACAAAAATAAAATTTTACACATGTTCTGTCTGTGATATTGATTCATAGTGTAATTAATGGGAGATTTTTTTCTACCTTTCCGTCTTTATGCATGAAGTAATAAATGGAATCGAAATCAAGTATGGCTTCGCTAACGACTTCCCTTTTCGTCTGTCATTTTGGAACCGAATTTCCTTTATCGCTTACCTGTTGACGCCCTTTATCTATCTTATTTGTACTCCCCTGAATCGTACTAAAAGTAATGCCGAAAACTTATTTTCCATCTATCCATTGTAGACGACAACGCCCTATCTTTTTGTGTGCGATTTTGCCCTCTAATTAAACTTGTCCTTTAGAAGTTGCCATAATGCGATCTTACTGATTCGTACTTAGGCGTGATGTACCGATGAGTAGATTTTTTTTTTGAATAATAAGGATAAAAAGGCACCATGTCCCTTCTGTTTTTCAAGAAACTTTGCAATACCATCATAAAAGAATTTTTTTATTTATTTATTTTCATTTTGAAGGAAACAGGGTTATTTTTACTGTTTATAATTGCCTGTATATCATTAGAAAACAAATGTTATTTTTCATTTCCTTCTATTAGCTCACACTCTCCTATATATATATATATATATATCTTGTTCAAATTTTCAATCATTAATAAAATATTTTTATTTATCCACTCAAGTTCAGATAATTTTTTGAACTTGTAGTGGATGACACTGGATGTTAATACAATTTATTCAAATATTAATACAGTAATTAAATTTAATTAATTAATTTTACCTTTTTTTAGATTTAAGTTGCATGTATCTACCAATAGATGGCGCCAGATAAACTTAAAAAAATGAAAATTATTTATAAAGGACTTTCTGCAATATAGTGGGAAAAAAGTAGGAATTGATTTTACATTTTTTTTTAAATTTTTTTTTTTTTATATTACTTGGTTGTTTTTTCCCTCCAAAACGATTTATTCTTCCAAATTTATTTCATCGCCTTCAAACTAATCACCTCCGGACACAATGCACTTATGCCATCGTTTTTTCCAATCCTCAATGCATGCTAAAAAGTCATTGGCGGGGATGGTCTTTGAAGCTCGCGCCGATTCGCGTCAAATCTCTTCAATCGACTCATAACGGTGTCCCCGGAGCCTTTTGTGTTTAGGGAATAGCCAGAAGTCGCACGATGTGAATACGGTGCTTGTGGAATCATATGGGTTTCATTTTTGGCGAAAAAGTAACGAAGAATCAATGCAGCGTGAGCTGGTGCATTCAATGTTTTCGGTACCAATCGAGATTTGACGCGTTTGAGGCCCAAAAGGAATTAACCGATCTTTTGAAATTCCAACACCATCAGCAAGGTCTCTTAATTGTAAATCGACGGTTTGCAAGCACCAAATCTTTAATTTTTTGGACGTGAGCTTCGTCGATCTACCAGAGGCTCGTTTTCAACGTTTCTTCGCGTACTCTACCTACCTTCTTTGAACTGTCTATACCACTTCAAATCATTTCTTTCCGATACAGGAATGCTCACCAAATGACTTCTGCAACATTCTATACGTTTCTGCAAACAAAATTTAATGTAAGTTCTTTGTTCAATTAATTCAGACAATTCAAAAATCGCCGAAATTAGTTTTAGCGTCTCACAAAGCCAAGCGTAACTCAAACACTAATGAATAGTTTAATGTAAAATTTCACACAGATGTCAAGGACAGAGCCAGCAACGTAAAAAAGAAAAAAATTGAAATTCCAGAAGCCCGGAACTTTAAATTGAAAATTGGTCTTATTTTTCGGACACGGTAGTATGCCCTTTGTTTTCAAGAGAAAGAATAAAGAAATTTTTAATAAGAAAAAAAAAAAAAAATGTATAAAAGAATTTTTTTTATTATTATTTATCTTTATTTGCATGGAAATTGTGTTATTTTTACAGTTTATAATTGTATCATCAAAATATAATATTTTTGTATAGTTCTCTCACTATTTACAAGGTGATTATAATTAAAAAGTCCCACTTTCAAAATGCTGTAAAAAAAATAATTACTCGTCACAATGAGTTCAAATTTGAACTAAGATACTTGAAGAAAGGGGAAACGGTACGGTGTCGGTGTCTTTTAAGATGAATGACGGATATTCACGCATGAACAGAAATACCTTTCATCATGAAATATATTAACCCCTTTTTGTAAACAGTATTTTTTTTTTTTTATTTAATATTATTATTATTAATTTCTATTCAATATTTGCAAAAATATTCAGGAATTCGGGCTATTTACTTTACACTGCATAACGATACTAATCTTCAGTGTGTTCAAATTGGAATGAAAATAACTTTTTGAAAAAGTTATTGATAGTTTTTTTTAAATTTTTTTTTTAATTTTATTTTTAATATATGAATCACGAATCGCTTTCTTGGAAAAGATTGCAATAACTGAGCAATATTTCTAACATGTTGTATCAGTGAAAGAGATTTCAAAAATATGCAAGAATTCAGGCTCTATACTTTTCACTGCATTCCAATGCTATAACCTTCAATGCGTTCAAATTGAATTAAAATAATTTTTTTTTAAAAGTTGATAATTTTTTATATATGAATCTCGAATCACTTTCTTAGAAATATTGTTCTGTTAGTGTAATCTTTTTCAACATGTTGTATCAGTGAAGAAGGTATCAAATTACCAATCCCTGCACCACTTCCCCCCTGCTTCCCTTATTTTGCACTCAGGGGTCAAAATGTGTTTTCCATAAATTTCTGTCGGTGGAATCTTTCCAGTAAACATGTCAGTAACTCACCAGACATCTCATTGCGGGCGTTGTGGGTCCAATTGATAGGGTTGTTTTTGCGCTTATACTGAATAAGAGGGGAAAAAAATGGCTGGATAACAATATTAAATAAGTAACAAATGAAATTTGCATTCATTAAATATCAGAATATATTTCATTTTTGGTACATTTAATGGCATCAACAGAAAAAAAAAAAAAATTGAATTTAGAAAAGTTCCATGGAAAAAGGCAATAAGTCCATCATGCAATTTTCATTTCCATTTCTTTAAACCATTTAACAGAAAAAAACATTGGTTGTGTTATTAAAAGTATAATTTTTATTTAATTAAAAATAATTTGTATTATTTTTTCCGTTACACTAAAAGATATAATGTATTCTTGGATAAAATATTGGACATCTGTGTTGTAGCTTTTAAGTTATAAGATATATTGCCTCATACACAGTCATTGCATTGTTTAGGGATATTCAATATTTTATATTCGATAGCAATTTTTTGAAATACAAGCTTGTATTGACAAAGTCGGTATTTACAAATTATAAATGTAATATTATTTGAAAAAAAAAAATAATTTACTTGCATTATTATCAAGAAGTATTGACTTTTAAGTTTTTGATAAGATAAATTTATAAAAATTAAGTCATTCATAACAAGAATAATCCTTAGAAAAGAGAATCCATTTCCGAACCCATGTTTGAATGCAGAAATATTTTTCGTTTTTAAAAATAAGCATTTAGTTTTGAACGTCTTTTACTGATTAAAAATCTGGATTTCATTTGTTTAAATCGCCAATTACTCAAATGTAAATAACGACAATTTTTATTACGACAATTTTTAAACTTTTTGTATTAATTAAAATTAAACTTTTTTGTATTAATTAAAATATTAACAATTTTTAAATTTTTGTATTAGAATATTAACGACAATTTTTTATTATGCATATTATTGAAATATATATAAAAGATTATAGATTCCGCAAGAAAGATGTTATCATAATTTTGAAATTTTTTATTAAAATGTTCATGCATTCATATTAATTTAAATATGTATAATTATTTGCTACTAAGATGATAATTTGATTGCATTTTAATTTTTATGTTGCATCTAGAAGTATTCTGTGATCAGTTTAATGAATTGTTTACTCTGGTTTAAAAATGGCATGATTTTTTTTTTTTTTAAATTTATTTCATAAAAAAAAAAGTTCATAGTTTTTTTATTTTTTTTTTTATTTTTTTATTTATATATTGTTTTATTTATTTATTTATTTATTTATATATTTTTATTTATTTTTATTTATTTTTTATTTCTTGTTTATTTATTTATTTTTTTTACTTCGGAAAAAAAAATTTTTGTTAACAGATGATGTGAATCTTATAAAATAGTTATTGTTTTTTTTTAACCAAGATTACAATGTTGAGATACAATATGATTTGAATAAAAATTAAATTTCAATCGTTTAAAAAAATGAGAAAAATTGAAATAATAAAAATATATGATACAAACCATCTGATTTTTCCTTCCATATTTTTTGTCGCTATCAAAGCCGTTAAAAGTAGTAAACAAATTCTCCCAAATAAATATCCATCTAAAGACCGAGCCGGACATGAATAAGCTATCGAATAATAATAACCCAATAAGAGGTCAGCATGTGAAGAAAAAAAAAAAATTGTTTACTATCCCAAACAAACTGACCAAACAACGTAAACATAGGAAGAAAAAAAAAAATTGACAACATGCACCTTGAGTTCTGGGACCATCCCCTGATGACCCCTTAAAAATGCTTTTTTTTTTTCTTTTTGGTTTTATATTTTTTTTTTTTGTTGCCGTTCTTGGTCATTCACCCCTGAAGTTCCTAATCTCTGGTTTCACCCCCTGCCGTCGCCCGCGCCACGACCCTTGACCCTGTTTTCAGAGGGGTCTTTCCCCTGGACCCAGTAAAGCCTATCCTCCCCCCTTATCGTGGACTCCGTCCAATATAATTCTCACGTCCTCTCTGGGATGTAAACACGAAAGGTCCCGAAATTCAATCCACCTTCTTTCTTTTTTATTTTTATTTATTTTTTTTCGTCGGTTTGGACCACGTGTGGTTTGTGGTGTTGCAGCATCTAAAGAGGAAGTTGGGGACATCCTTTTCCTCCCCCTCCCCCTGGACGATGATTAAATTTCACGAAGGTCCTTGACTCTTTATTATCTTATAAAGATTGTCCGTGCACTTCATTTACTACCATCTTGCACGTCGGCAGAAGAAAGGTTCTTTTGGACGCAGAGTTTCAAATGAATCATTGATATAATGCTAATAATTTTTGTGCATTCTGAATTAATAAATGTATTAAAATTACTTTATATCTTTAGGCTGATATATTTTTCTGAAGGAAAATCATTTGCGAAATTATTGCCAACAAAGTTCGAGTAGTTACATTAAATTTCACAAAGGCTCTCTTCTTTTTGTCTTCCAAGGGTAATCCTCAAACTTTATTTGCTACCATACACTGGTCATTCGGAATGATGTTTGTAAAAAAAAGAAAAAAAAAAATCTTAATGGCCGAGAATCAAACGGAAGTATTGATATGAATAAAGCGATGTTGAAGAATTGAACATTTTGTGAGAGTAAAATTTTGCATGTATTAAAATTGTTTTTATCCATATAGGCAAAATTTATTTGTTTTGTTTTGGAAAGAACTATCTATTGTTGGAAAGTTTTTTTTTCACAGTTTGAAGTATAGTTTGATAATATAATTACAGAAAGGCTGAAAATTCTGACCAAAAAAAAAAAAAAAAAAAAAAAAAAAAAGGTAACAGATCCTATAATGCAGTGAAATACTGTGGTCTGTTGCTGAAGTATTATTACTACCACTACACTACACCACACCAAATCACTGTGCCTGAGTTGGCCCCCCACAATTTGGGAATGATGTGGGTGAGAAGTCTAACTGGTTTCAGCAA
>BPLR01002890.1:0-16532 GCA_021605095.1 Caerostris extrusa
AGTCGTTAATAATATATATATATATATTAATGTTTGTTAATGAAATACAGCAGAACCTCTGTAAGTCGAACTTCAAGGGAGACGCCAAATAATCTCGAGTTATAGAGTTTCCGACATATGGAGGATTTGCGACTTAAGCGGATTTGTAAGGAAATATTCGACTCATAGAGGTTTTAGATTTTTTCTAACTTATTTTGAGTTTAGAGAGGTAAAATAATTAAAAATTAAAGTTACAGAGGTAATAAACGTGTTCATTTGCAAATTTAAAAGTTATATTATGTACTACAACAAAAATAATCCCAGAAGCAACCTTACCCAAATTAAAAATATTATATATTAGAGTGAGTTATTTTATTATGCATTATACAATTCGATCATTCTCTTTCTATACGCTCGTATACTGTTCTTAAAAGCAGATGTGTGTTGCAGTAAGAAACCAAACTACTTCTGATATTGCAATCGACAACAAAAAGATTTTGTTTCGGTATAGTTCAAATGAGAAATCAATAGCAATAAAATAAATTATAATAAAAATATTCATAGAATTGATTATTCTATTTTACTGTATCTCATACATTGTTTTCTAAAAACAAATAAGCATGTGGTTTTCAAACTTATCGAGGTTCTAAAGCTTAAAGAGACTCTGCATGCAGTGTGAAATTAAACATAAATTTTGCAGAAAAATCGTTACAAAGATAAAAAAAAAAAAAAAGCCTAGTCTTCTGTAAGAACAGTTACATGACATGTGTTGCACTCTCTATGAACAGAATCTGAACTTCATGGGGGGAATGCATATTAGTTCTCTGTGTGAAGTTACTAAAAAAAAAGACTGCTGTTTAAGACTACTATTTTGCATTCTTAAATGCACTGTACACAACACTGTAACCACCGAATCAGACCCAATGACTGTGCATAAATATATATATAAGTAAATGCTACAAGATAATTCTCTTTTATGTTTTTTTGAACAACAATTTAATCAAAATTCACTCGTTTTGAAGTAGAACTTTGTTACTATTGTATCTTCAGATGTGACAATAACTCATTTATCGGATAGCAAATCTGGTCAAAATAAATAATTATAAGAAAGTTTTACTGGCAAAACCTTATTAATACTTTTTTTCGTTGTTCTAATGCAGCTAAAAAGAACTTGTCTTTGATGTTTAAAGTGCACAGACACTCCTTGCATTACCCAGGGAGCGTGTCTTGAAGATAAGCCACAAAAACAATGCCCCCACAACGCTCTTCGAGTTACCGGGACCTACGGTTTAAAGTGGATTCTGAACCACTAAAACATCCATGGCAGTTTTTAATAATTATTACTCTCCTTTTGACAAATTCAACAAATATAAATATGTCTTTTAATAGCTTTATGTATTCAGTTTTAACAATTATTATTGTGAGAAATTTCTAAGGTGGACAATTTTTTGAGATATTTATTTAGGACAATCCATACATATTCATTGTTTTTTAATATTTATTGATTGCATTGTGAATTACGTCTACGTAAAAAATAATGTAAAAAGAAAATTTTGGCCTGTTAGCCTAAATGGCTGGTGCCGTGGTACCACAGGCGTCAGGTTCATATTCTGATGAATAAGTTATGACATGGATGCTTGTTAGTGGTTTTTAGAATTTTTTCAAAAAATATACGTGCAGGTTTTGATTATCACTAGTGTACAGAAAATGATTGTAGAGCGACAAACAATGAGAAACTGTTGGAAATAATTTACAACAATAGAGTTTCCTTTTTTTGTTATTACTGGAGGTGCTATCGAGTTTTGACTTTTCTATTTACTAAACTGAATGGAAGCAACTCACTGAATAATTATTTTTTTCGTTCCTCATAGATTGAACTCACGTGCATAATTTTGGAAAAAAATCGAGGTGTAGTTTTGTTTAGTTTGCGGTATATTGATATTTATGTGTTGTTTTCAAAATATTTTATAAAAATATATAATTTTATATATAATGCTACAAATATTTAGAATATATATTATAATATTTGTTAAAAACCCCACTTGGAAGGAATTGATAAAAGTATATTTCTTTAATATATTTTTCTTACTTTGTCCATTTTTTAGCTTTTCAGAATTGACAGTTTGTCGTTGCGATGGTGCAGCGATCTATCCTAGCTTTAAAAATCAGCGTGAGTTTACAATGAATCCTTTTTCGTCATTACTATATATTCATTCCCAAATCGACTGCATATTTTATTACGCAGAAATATATTAAAATAATTCGCCATTGATATTTATTTTGCTTAAAATAACTGGAACTGTTACTCAAACTGAAATTTTTATAACTGGATTGATTGCCAACTTTTTTTCTGGTGGACACTAGCGCCACCTATGGAATCGCAGAGGAAATTTTAAAATGGATAAAGAACTGACACGCAATCGAACTTTTTGTCAAATATATATTTGCATATGCAAATGTTTACCCTATGCGTATCTTCAACGTGGATGCTCTTAAACCAGTGTTTAAAATAAAAATTTTTAAAGTCATGGACGACCCTTTACGGAAATGATATTATCCTAAATATTCGTGATATTATCATAACTTTAAATCAATGTGAGTCTACAATGAATCCATCTTCGATATTACTATATATTCGTTATATCTCCAAAATCAACTGCATAATTTTTGAGCAAAATATTTTAAATTAAAAAAATATTAGGAACTGTTCAAACTGAAATTTCCTAATTGATTGTTTGTTACCTTTCTTTCTGGTGGATGCTAGCGCCATCTATGGAATAGGAAATGAAATGTTAAACTAGATAATGCACTGCAACGCAGTCGAAACATTTCTGAAATATATTTTGTCTATACAAATGTCTGTCCTATGCTTATTTTGAACCTGTGTATCTTCAACGTGAATACTGTGAACCCGTATTTAAAATAAAAATGTTTAAACTCATGGATGTCTACGTATTGAAGTGATATCATCCTAAATATTAATTAAATGATATAAATTAAATGCCCCCAACGTGATACCGCTTGCGAAGAAATGCAGCCTTCAATGACTGACAGAAAATAAGTATTATTTTTTAGTAAATTCTTATGTATGAATATCTTTATTTTCCCGATCATTTTACTTTTGATTGCGAATTTATTCTCAATGGAATAAATTCTGGTGAACTGCTAGCGCCACCTATATCACCAAAGATGACCGTAATGAAATTTAAACTAGTTAATGCACCGACGCGCAGTCGTAATATTTCTGAAATATATTCTTTCTATATAGATGCCTATCCTATGCTTGTTTTGAACCTGTGAATCGTAACCGTGAACCGGTGTTTAAAATAAAATTGTTTGTCTCCTTATTGAAGTGATAACCTAAACATTTGTAAGTCCTTGATACAAATTATATGGCCCCAACGTGAGATCGCTTATGGAGTAACATAGCCTTCAATGGCTGACAGAAAAATAAGTATTATTTTTAGTAAATTCTAATGTATGAATACATTTATTTTGTCGATCGATTTATTTTTAATTGCCAATTTATTCTGAAACGAATAGTTCGTTTAGTCATCCTAACTTACAATTTTTAGTTCTTACACTTTTAAATGCTTGCGTGTAAACTATTACTGTTTGAAACAAAAAAGTGTATTTCGTTTGTCTGTATATATTTCACACATTAATTCTGAAAAGTACTTTGTTTCATAAATATGAATTTGGCGTATGTCCGTCCCGTACTGCAGGACATTGAGGATTAGTCACAACAACAATGCCATGTGCTCTTATCTGGTATGAATGGCTTTGAAGATGAGGAACAGTGTAAGGAAGTGTAATTGCCCATAAGAAATTTAAAAAGTGGAATAATAAAAATGTTAGTATAAATGGAAAAAAAAAGCGCAATAAAATACAAAATGTTAGTAAAATAAAGGAATATAAAAATGAAAAATAAAATGAGAATAAAATCTTAAAAAATAAGATAAAGTAAAAATTTTAAATTTTGTTTGTAATTTTTATGGAATTTTTAATTTTTTTTTTTTTTTTTAATTTGATATTTGTTAAATTTTTTTTTTTTCCCCTTAAAAGTAAAGTAAGAAATAATAATAATAGAGAAAAGACATTAAGAGAGGAAAAATAAAACAGAAATCCTAAATAGGAATGAGAACAAAAAATAGCAAAATGTAGATAATACATGGTCCCCAAACCGAGAAACTAGGAATATAACCCCTTGAAGAGGGAGGCGAGAATTGATAACTACACGCGGCTAAAACGCCAGACAGGGGGAAGCAGAGGGGAAAGAAACGGAGTCTGAAACGATGGAATCTGGGTCACGAGGAACGGAGAGAGAAAGTGTAGAAGTAAACTAGGATGAATCATCAATTGTCAACGTTGAGTTTGATGCGCCATTTAATGAGCCATAATTCCAGTTTGTTGATATAATTTTGAAGGTGAATTCGGAGGAAATTAAGATTTTTATTTTGAATAATGATTGCAGTGTCGTCCGCGAAAAGACTGAGGGTAATTCTATTATCCTGGGGGATGTCATTCATATAAAGATTAAATAAGTGAGGTGCAATTACAGAGCCTTGAGGAATGCCGGCATGCATGAATTTAGTAAGAGAGTTAGTGTTATTGATGGAGACAGAAAATTTAGGATTAGATAAATAAGAAATGAGAATAAGAATCAATCTAGTGGGGAATTTATTAACAATAAGTTTATAGATAAGCCCGTGGATCATCATCATTCAACTTTCACGGAGTACATTGGGCGGTTATTGCCTTATTCACTCCTAATCCGGTATGCTAGGGGTCATTGCAAAAAGAAAAACATTGGTAACAAAAGGCAGTGAGCGTATTTTATGTCCATGTTAGTAAGATAAAAACAAAATAAAAATAAAACAAGAAGGAGTAATTAAAAAAGGATGGCGCAATTATAAAATAATTAAATAGAAAGCAACAAGCGCAATTAATTGAGGCATTTAAAAAAGAATTTGTAATTTTTCAATGGGACTATTAGCATTTTATCATCATCATCATCATCATTCTGGTTATGGAGTACCTTGGCCATATATGACCTCTAGACTCCTAATCTGGAAGTTAAAGTCATTGGATGAAAAAACATTGAATAAATAAAAGGCAGTGGGCAGTGGTCATGTCCAAACGGCAGATAAATAGAAACATTGAAGACAAAAAGAAAAAACAGAAAGGCACGGTAAAGCATGGCACAAATAAAATAATTTAAAATGCAGAAACAATTAAATACTTAGATTAAAACATTTGGCAATTATTTGAAATTTTTCAAATTGGAGAATTTGCGTTTTTTAACTGACTGTAGAAGTTGTCGAGACCTCCTAGCATATTAAAGATGTTGGCTACTTCCTTCAATACATAAACTGTTTTGGCAGCCGTGTCATGATCAAATTGGCCCAGATATTATGGGGGTTCAGAAATCACTGTCGGAGTAGCTGGCGGCGGTCCATGCAAGAAACTTGCATAAGATACACCGGACGTGACTTTTCGGCTGGTTAGCATTTTTAAGTTGCGTGTACAAAAACCTTTGTCATGTCCAAGAATATAATAGCAGTGATAGAATTAGTATTAAGATCTTCATGGATAGTTTCGGTAACGCGAAGAAGTTGGTGAGTTGTTGAAAGTTGCGAAGTGAAGCCAAATTGATGCGAGATGATGATATTGTTGTTTTCAATATGGGATAGGTATTCCTGGAGAATGATGAATTCAGTCAGTTTTCCGAGGGTAGGAAGAAGAGAAATCGGGCGGCAGCTGTTAGGATTACTGGGGTCTTTACCAGGTTTGAAAATGGGGATGACATTAGCCATTTTCCAGTGAGTAGGAAAATAAAGAGTGAGATTATTTATCTACAGTGGGTAAAAAAAAGTATTAGCAATTGCCTTAATTTATTCATATTGACAAATAAATAAAATGCTATGCAATTTTAGCTGTCGTAATTAAATACAAGACGTCTTAGATATATAAAAAATAGTAAACATTTTATTTTAATTTGCATTTTCTACGATTTTTTTTCTTTCAAAAACGAAAATTTGCATGTCAAAAAGTATTCGTAAAGTTTTAACTGCTATGCAAATTTTGTTACATTGAAGTCACGTGTTTCGACTGATAAGAAACTCTACCGGTATAAAGTCTGCAAAACTACTCCAAAAGTGTCTATGCATTATTTTGCGATTATTGCAGTAAAATGACTTCGAAATCGAAGGAGTTGGACGTTAGTGTTAAAAACATGGTTATTAGGCTCAGAAATGAAGGTCTAAATTATCGTGCTATAGGAGTGCAGTTCAATATAAGTTTATTTACTGTCAGAAGTGTTGTAAAAAAGTTTAAGGAAACAGGATCAACGGAAAATAAGACTAGAAGTGGACGTCCTCGAATATTTTCTACAAGTGAAGAACGTGTCATTATTAACAAGGTTAAGAAAAACCCTAAAAATAAGTGCACCCCAGATAGCTAGAGATGCTGCTTTCACTTCGCAAAAGACTTTCAGCGTACAGACTGTACGGAATGTTTTTACACGAGAGAAGTTATTATGGAAGGGCAGCTAGAAAGAAACCATTCATCTCGGAAATAAATAGGAGAAAGAGGTTAGATTTCGCAAAATCCCACGTTGATTTATCTGAAGAGTTTTGGAACACAGTTATTTTTTCCGACGAATCAAAGTTTAACATTTTCGGCAGTGATGGACGACGATATGTGTGGAGGAGGCCAAATACTGAATTGGAAAAGCAACATTTAACTGCTACTGTAAAAACATGGTGGAAGCTGCGTCTTAGTTTGGGGCTGTATGGCAGCTAATGGAATTGGCAACCTGCATTTTATTGATGGTATTATGACAGCACGTACATACATTGACATTTTGCGCCATAACTTAAAAATCAGTGCCCAAAATCTTGGCTTGGGAGCATCATTCGTTTTTCAACAAGACAATGACCCCAAGCATACAGCGAATCTCACCCGTGAATGGCTACTCTACAATGCTCCTCGCCAATTAAAAACCCCACCACAATCGCCTGACATCAATCCAATTGAAAATTTATGGCACCTGCTGGATCAGAAATCAAGAAACATAAAAATTTCAAGTAAAGCCTCCTCAAACGTTTACTCTTGCAAGAGTGGCACAAAATTCCCAACAGTACAACAAAGACCTTAGTTTCCTCTATGAGAAATAGATTACAAGCTGTTATAGATGCAGAAGGTATGCATACAAAGTACTAAACATATACTGATTTTTGTTTTCGCTCATAATTTTGTCAATTTCATAATTTTCCCAATACTTTTTTTTATCATGTAAATTTTTTGTAGATTTTGACTAAAAAAATATTTAAATGAAAATTTCGTTATATTTGTTTGTCTTTTCTCCTTCTGTAATCGCTATGTTAAAATAAAATTTGTAAACATACTTTGTTAGCAAATATGATCATTTATAGGCAATTGCCAATACTTTTTTATCCACTGTATATGTAATTATTGTTCATTCTCCTTATGCCTGGCATACTAGTTTTTTGTGTTACATTTTGTGTTTTTTTTAAAAAATTGGATTTATATCATTTTTTAGATTTATTTTAAAAAAAAGAAAAGACTATTTTTGTTTATATAAATAGTAATAATTTATAGTAAACATAAAAGAATTTTTTTTTCTTAAATCGAAACTGATATATCATTTCATACTTTTTAAATATTAAATGAATCATTTATTTCTTACAGTAATTTATTCAAAATAGTTCTTATTTTAATTAAGTATAAGTTGCTCCGCATCCTAAAAATAACATAATGCAGGGATGATAATCAATATAAAAGATCGTTGTTAGAGGGGGTAACAATTAACCAATGTCGTAAGAGTTCTGCATGTATAATGTATTTGCTGGCGATATGATTTATTGCTTAAATGAAGAACATTTGTCATAGGGCGATAATTTTTTATGATGTATTCAATATTGTGGCGCCATCTAGTTTTCTAATAGGAACAAATAGGATAAATAATTGGCTTGTGAATAAATAAAAATAAATTTTTGTATAATAACCATTTCAAATATATTTCAAAATCTATTAATATTTCACAGTTAAAACATTACATTAAAAGATCATTTTTAACATTCGATTAAAATTGTCATTATTTTTTTTTTATAAATACATCCATAAATTTGTTTCGTATTAAATTTCAAATATCATACGAAATGACTGAGTTTAATTTAATTTCATCAGAAATCATATGATTTTATTATTATTACGATTATATCAATGTATCATCAGCTAAATAATTAAAAATTAATTAGTATATGCATTGAAGTGCGAAGAGCTCTTAACGTAAAATATATTTTCTGCGAAACCACTAACACAGAGCGAAAGCTACTACAAAATATAAATTGTCCTGCTAAGAAACCATTGATAGCTGCAACAAAAATGCAATTTGGGTACTTACTTATTAACGGTACCTTGGCGGTTTTTAGTATCGCCAATCTAACAGCTTCATCAGGATTGCCAAACCAATAGAATAGATTGGTGCCACTTAAAAAAGTCAACCAAATCTGTAGCTGCGGTTGGCGCGTGTGCTCTTTATTGGTGCAATTGGCGCCAAGGTACAGTTAATACGTAAGTATCACTGCAATTTGCCCTACTTCGAAACTGCTACAAAAATTTTTGGATTTTCTACCCCCGTATAAAGGTATTAGATTGTGGTAAAAACATAAAAGCTTTCAGTATATTATTTTTCAGAGTTTTATTGTAAAATAATTATGAAAGTCCACAATCAAATTTTGTAGAATTAGATATAAATTAATAGCTTCAAAAATGTCTTAGTGAGAAAATAATTTTAAGCCAAATATGATTTAAGAAAACCGTTTTAAAATCGTAGTTTAATTATTCAACCGCCACAGCTATCTTTAAATGAATATAAATGAATTATATAGGATGATTTGCTTCTAACCATCAGATGTTCCTTGACGGTAATTAGTCTGTTGATTAAAAATTTTATTTTACATATGGTTATGTAGAATTTAGATTTATCAATGAGATACTATAAATTAGGTGGCCATCCCACGGCCCTCCTTGAATATCTTTCCGGCCCATGAGATTTATCAAACTTTTTACAAAATATATTTATTTTATAATGACCAAAGTAGTGAAAGCTAATGTATTAAAAAATACATTATATGTGCATTCATCTATTCAAAAAATTAATCTGTTAAAATTATAGAGAAAAAATTAACTTTTGATTTTAAAATAATATTCTTGGTGGATATAGGACATATGTTGCTTGTTTTATTTCTGAGCTTACCGTTATGAGTTCGCAGAATAATTAAATATTCTGCGAACTCATGAAGAGCGCATCTAGAACATTTAATATAACAGGTTCTATGTTTCACTTTAAGTGACCTCAGTGACCATCCCTAGATACTGCCACAGTAGATTGTTGATAGCAGAGCAAACCAGACTATTAATTAAATTGTTAGCGCTTTTTTTGATCTTACACCTGCGAATCTTTTTTTTTTTTTTTTTTTTTCTAAAATGAAATTGATCGAACACAAAAACACGCTCAAACATAACGTGGTGAAACCTGCAAACACCCATTATGATATGCAAATACCCCAATTGAGATCGATTTGCAAAAGCCAAAAGTGAAAGAGTGGGGAAACAAATATCGCACTTTTAAAATAAATATTTTTAATAATTTCCTTTTTTTTATTTGGTTTATATTTATATATTTTTTATATTTCATTTTTAGTGTTATGCATTTCTTTATAATATGTGTTTAGTATCATTATTATTATATTATCTATGTTCACATGTAAGAATAATTGTAAACACAATAATAATAACTCATTATGTTTCAATTTCAACTCATTATTTTCAATACCCAAATCGAGATCGATTTGCAAAGCTAAGAGTGGAGAAAGAAATACCGTACTCATAAAGTCAATATTTTTAATGATTTCATTTTTGACTTCATCAATATTTATGTGGGCCTGAATGACCGAATGGTGCTCGGTACCACAGGTTTCGTTCGAGTCCCAGCGGTGCCATGGGATGTTTGTAGTGGTTCGGAACCCTTTAAATCGTAGGTACCGGCCTCAATAGGATCGTAGAGTTACTGCGGGGCATTGTTACTCCGCGTCCGTGGCTTATCTTCAAGTTATACGCTTCCCCGGGTAATGCAAAGTGAGTAACGTCTCTGCAGCGATTGCCTTAAGGCATCAAGACAGCTATCTAAGTGTTTGCCAGCTGCATTAGGGAAAAAAAAAAAAAATCTATATTTATATAAATTTTTTTTATATTTCATTTTTTGCGTTTTATATTAAAAATGTAATATAAATATGCGTTTAGTATAGTTATTAATATTATCTGTACACTCAAGAGCCAAAACATTATGACCACATGTCAATAACGAGTTGGCCCACCTTTTTGAGCGCAACGCAGCTTCACCCCGCCTTGGCATGGATTAATACCACCACTTAATACCAGTTAAATACCACTTCCACCTGATCACGTGCCTTCCACATCATGCAGGCGAGTTCATTGCAAAATGTAGGGGTGGTCATAATGTTTTGCTCTGAGTGTATTTACATGTAAGAATAAAAGTAAACACAATATTAACAACTGATTATGTTTCCATGTTTCACTCAATAATGTCTATAGTGGCTCTTAATTATATAGGGGGATAGATAATTTTATATGCGGCCCGCAGAGTTTTGATGCATTTTCATTTGGGTTGGTCACACCTTCTTTAAACACGACGACGATGACGATTTGCCAGATTGACAGAGAACCTTAGTTGCTCAGCAACCTCTATCTCCAGCGTTGTGAGTGTTCGACAGCTCACTCACACACAAATAAAGACTCAAATAATAATACATGACGTGGACTGTATAAATTAATCTCCTTTATTTAGGCAGCTATCACACTCGAGGATGGACTGGCCCCACAACCTTTTCTCTTTGGTTACAGTGGTTCAACTCCCTCTCTTACATTCCTTTCTCTTTGGTTACAGTGGTTCAACTCCCTCTACATTCCTTTCTCTTTGGTTACAGTGGTTCAGCTCCCTCTCTCTTACATTCCTTTCTCTTTTGGTTACAGTGGTTCAACTTTCCTCTCTTACATTCCTTCTCTTTGGTTACAGTGGTTCAACTCCCTCTCTTACATTGCTTTCTCTTTTTGGTTACAGTGGTTCAACTCCCTCTTACATTGCTTTCTTTGTTGTTACAGTGGTTCAACTCCCTCTTACATTGCTTTCTTTGGTTACAGTGGTTCAACTCCTCTCTTACATTGCTTTCTCTTTGGTTACAGTGGTTCAACTCCCTCTCACATTCTTCTCTTTGGTTACAGTGGTTCAACTCCCTCTCTTACATTCCTTTCTCTTTGAGATTACAGTGGTTCAACTCCCTCTCTACATTCCTTTCTCTTTGGTTACAGTGGTTCAACTCCCTCTCTACATTCTTTCTTTGGTTACAGTGGTTCAACTCCCCCTCTTACATTGCTTCTCTTTGGTTACAAAGTGGTTCAACTCCCTCTCTTACATTTCCTTTCTCTTTGGTTACAGTGGTTCAACTCCCTCTCTTACATTCCTTTCTCTTTGGTTACAGTGGTTCAACTCCTCTCTTTACATTCCTTTCTCTTTGGTTACAGTGGTTCAACTCCCTCTCCTTATATTTCCTTTCTCTTGGTTACAGTGGTTCAACTCCCTCTCTTACATTCCTTTTCTCTTTGGTTACAGTGGTTCAACTCCCTCTCTTACATTCCTTTCTCTTTGGTTACAGTGGTTCAACTCCTCTCTTTTCTTTCTCTTTGGTTACAGTGGTTCAACTCCTCTCTTACATTCCTTTCCTTTTGGTTACAGTGGTTCAACTCCCCTCTCTCTTACATTCCTTCTCTTTGGTTACAGTGAGGTTTTAACTCCCTCTCTTACATTCCTTTCTCTTTGGTTACAGTGGTTCAACTCCCTCTCTTACATTCCTTTTCTTTGGTTACAGTGGTTCAACTCCCTCTTTACATTCCTTTCTCTTTTTGGTTACAGTGGTTCAACTCCCTCTCTTACATTCCTTTCTCTTTTTTGGTTACAGTGGTTCAACTCCCCTCTTACATTCCTTTCTCTTTGGTTACAGTGGTTCAACTCCCTCTACATTCCTTTCTTTGGTTACAGTGGTTCAACTCCCTCTCTTACATTCCTTTTTTCTTTGGTTACAGTGGTTCAACTCCCCTCTTACATTCCTTTCTCTTTTTGGTTACAGTGGTTCAACTCCCTCTTACATTCTCTTTGGTTACAGTGGTTCAACTCCTCTCTTACATTCCTTTCTCTTTGGTTACAGTGGTTCAACTCCCTCTTACATTCCTTTCTCTTTGGTTACAGTGGTTCAACTCCCTCTCTTACATTCCTTTCTCTTGGTTACAGTGGTTCAACTCCCTCTACATTCCTTTCTCTTTGGTTACCCAGTGGTTCAACTCCCTCTCTAACACATTCCTTTCTCTTTGGTTACAGTGGTTCAACTCCCTCTCTTACATTCCTTTTTGGTTACAGTGGTTCAACTCCCTCTCTTACATTCTTTTCTTGGTTTACAGTGGTTCAACTCCCTCTCTTACATTCCTTTCTCTTTGGTTACAGTGGTTCAACTCCCTCTCTTACATTGCTTTCTTCTCTTTGGTTACAGTGGTTCAACTCCACCTCTTACATTCCTTTCTCTTCTGCGTCTTCTCACCCCCTGCCAGACACCCCCACAGACAGGATGTTTACGGGACATAGGGCGTTGACTTCCCTATGCACGGGGACCCTGGGTTTCGACGTAACAGTGAGTGGTAAGTTTCTTAAGCTTTGAGCCCATTGATTAGATAGAGAAAAAAAAGTAATATAAGTATATTATTAATTTATTTAAAAATTAATTATTCGGAATTTTTTTATTAATCAATAAAAAAATTATGCATATATAATTTTTTATATTATTATAACAATTTCAAGAAGGTAATATAAATTTAAACAATAGAAACGAACAAGAACGATTGGACGGAAATTGTGACTCCCAGTGGAGAAACAGCATGGTAATTCGGAAAGGAGGATATCGGAACGTTAATGAGATACTATTCAGAACAGCGCGAGGTCTTTTGCGATTTTTTAAAATCAGAAATGACGTAGACATATTAGATCATTCAAAACAGAATTATTAATATTTGGAATGGGAATTTTTTGCAATTTTATACACAAATTGCTTAAAACTTGGGAGGGAAAGAGCCTCTTCTTAAACATTCATACATTTTAATATATATACTTGTCACAAATGAAACGAGAAAGTTTAGGTAAGTTGATTCTCTTTATCAATATTTTAATATCCATATGATTGACTGTCATGTCGGTGATATTTTAGAAAAATTATAAAAATAAAATTGATCTAAAATAAAACTGATATTATTACAAATTATAATATTCGGTTTCATTTATATGGTTTATAGAATCAATTTTGACGGCATATTTTAAAAAACTTAACGATTTTGATCATTGCATTTTCGTATAAATAATATGTTCTTTAACGATACAATTTATGATTTTAATTTTAAAACGCTTTATTAATTTGTATTGGTTGCTTTATTTAACTGGATACGCGAAGATTCAAATATCTCTATTCACACCATTTAAATATAACGTATGAAAAAGAAATATATATATACATTTTGTTCTAATGGAGCTGGCAAAACACTTAGACAGCTGTCTTTGAGGCCTTAAGACAAGCGCTGCATGGACGTTACTCATACTTTAGCACTACCCAAGAGGTGCGTGTAGCTTCAAGATAAGCTGGATACGGAGTAGTAATACCCCCCACAACGCTCTAGGATCCACCTACGGTTTAAAGTGGATCGAACACTACAAAGCATCCGCTGGCAACGCTTGCGGTATTCGAACCCGAAAACTGTGGTACTGAGCGACAGAGTGCCAGCCACTGGCCATTAAAAGCAGCTGCACAATCATTCCTGACATTTGACTACAAACTGCTCCCAACATGTAGCTTCCGTACTTGCGCGACTACGACTTATTCAATTCGTTCTATTAGCTCACACTCTCTCCTACATATATCTTGTTCAAATTTTCAATCGTTCATAAAATACTTTTTTATTCATCCACTCAAGTTCAAACACATTTTTTTTTTGAACTTAGAGTGGATGACACTGGATGTTAATACAGTTTTTCCAAATATTAATTCATGAATTAAATTTAATTAATTAATTTTAGTTTTTTTTAGATTTAAGTTTTTTATATATCTACCAATAGATGTCGCCAGATAAATTTTAAAAAATGAATACAAATTTTTATAAAGGACTTTCTGCAATAGAGTGAAAAAAAAAAATAGGAATTGACTTAAAAGAATTTTATATTGCTTGTTTTCATCATGACACGTATTATGTTTAGTATCATTAAAGTTAAACTAAATTGCTATTGTTTCAATTATATTTACTCAAAATGCATGGTTTTTAAGATTCTTCTTTTTGAGATTACATAGGGAATATAACAAACATTTCACAGCATAAAAATCGCATTCACACCAAGGCGTTTAGCGACGGGGCGTAAAACTTCGACCAATCACAAATCTCAGCGTTCCGAATCTGAGATTTTGTGATTGGCATGATGGCCAACTGCTTAACATCCTGGTGTGGGTGTAGCTTTAATTATCGGTATGCTTCGGTACCACTAGTGGGTTCGAATCCTGGCGGTGCCATGGATGTTTGTAGTGGTTCGGAATCCACTTTAAGCCGTAGGTCAGGTGTAACCTAGGATCGTAGTGCGTCACCAGAGCCAATCAGACCTATTCTCACCCACATGACCGCTGATGGCTCTGGTACTCGGTAGCGCTCTGGTTCTCGGTTTCGGGTTCGTGTCAGGGGTGCCATGGATGTTGTAGTGGTTTCGGAATCCACTTTAAGCCGTGGAGTCCCGGTGTGCAGCGGATCGTAGTGCGTCTGAAAACCAATCAGACTTCTTCTGCCCACATGACCTGATGGCTCTGGTACTCGGTAGCGCTCTGGTTCTCGGTTTCGAGGTTCAGTGTCAGGGGTGCCATGGATGTTTGTAGTGGTTTCGGAGATCCACTTTAAGCCGTAGGTCCCGGTATAATCCAGGATCGTTAGTGCGTCTAAAAAAGAAAGTAAATCGGACTTCTTCTCCGCCACATGACCTGATGGCTCTGGTACTCGGGTAGCGCTCTGGTTCTCGGTTTCGGGTTCGTAGTCCCGGGGTGTGCCATGGATGTTTGTAGTGGTTCGGAGTCCACTTAAGCCGTAGGTCAGGTGTACTAATAGGATCGTAGTGCGTCACAAAAGCCAATCAGACTTCTTCTCACCACGACGATGCTTGGCTCTGAGTGGTGGCACTCTGGTTCTCCGGTTTCGGGTTTCCGTGTCCCGGGGTGCCATGGATGACCTTTGCTTGGCGCTCAGGATGCACTCTTTTAAAGCTTTACCGAGTCCTCTGATCCTGTTTCAGCTAGTCATTGTGCACGAGATTACCGTTAGAGCTACAAACGAATCTCATCCACATTACAAACTGTACTTAGGTTTCAGTCAGGTTTCAAGAGACATGTGATGCTGTTCGAACAGCTTTAATCCGATGAGATCCAGGGTCGTCCACTGCGACCATAGAGGCGTCATAAAAAGCCCGAGTCGGAGCTTCTTCAAGAGTATGTCCAAACTTATTGCTTAAAAATAAAATAGGATGCATTACGGTTTGCAAATAAACAAAATTAATGTACTGAAAACATCATTTCCAAACTATAAAGGTCAGCTCCAGCTCTGGGCACAGTGATGTAATGTGATGTGAAGGCAGTTGCATGTGGTGCGAGTGGTGGGTGAGTACTTATCAATATGTTGGTGATGAGTTGTTTTAAAAAATTAGAAACACAGAATTTATACAACTGTTTATTGACATACATCTATGTAAAGTATTTCTGACAGGCGCTGTCTTCAATTTTGTTCTTTTTACATCCCAGTGTCTTTGCCTTCAGCTCGTCTTATCCGCCTGTAATGTGTGCTGTTGTGACGAAGAAAACAGAGCGCTGAACTGAGGTGTGAAACGCTTTGGTAGAAAATGCGAGACACCTTGCTGACTGTTCCCGTGGGCCGAAAAGCATGCTTGGAAGTTGGAAGCAGTAGCCACGGAGATAAATCACAAACTCAGATCCTACAGGAAAATGATTACATTGGCTTTTTCCGTTTTGCAAATTTATTTCAAGCATAAAGTTTTTGCATTGAAACTCATGCTACGGATACGCTAAGAACTTATTTATAATTATTAATTTTTATATAATTATAATTATCTACTCTTTCAATAGAAAAGGAAATTGATCATAAAGTATTCAAAGAAAAATGCAAAATCTTGTGGTTTGGCTGCGCAGCTTTTTGGTGCATGGGTTTGGATAATGATAATTTCAGACTCGTTTGTCTGTTTTTAATTCGTTTTGAGCATAATACTCAATTGTCAATTTACAAAATCCTTGGCAAGTGGGTTTTTAAAAAGAAGTTTATTTAAGGTTTTTGTTACTCAAAAAATTAATAAAAATTATAAAAGCAATACGTAT